>VDFB02333337.1:0-153186 GCA_007258455.2 Sequoia sempervirens | reverse complement strand
AAATGCCACCATTCTTCTGAAAGACCATACTCATTCAAAATGGTACGACTCTATATAAATCTCTAAAAAACAAAACAAATTGAAGATTCCACATTCTTTTATAAGATCTCCTCATTCCTCTGAAGTAAGTATTTGCACAAAGAAAAAATAAAAGAATAAAAAAGATAGGAGAAGGCGTTGCCATTTTTTTTGTCGATAATCATAAGAAATAATAGATTTTCAATCGTGCAAAAATTCTAGCAGATTTATTTTAAAATTAGCTTTATATTTCAAATTCTCGTGCATCATCTTCAACGGGAAAATATCAATGGATCACAAAGGATAGTAAAATCTGAGTATAAGCTTTATCAAATATAATGACCATTCCATTATTAAAGTCCCCTTCCACATATACAAACTAATATATGATATAATATAATCTAATAAGGGTATTGGATTCTTTGACACATCTCAAAAAACGATATTGTTTAGTCATATCATTTTTAAGTAATTTCTATTAATTTTGTGATATGAACAAAGCATTAGATCTATTATCAATATTTGCAACATTTTTTATGGTTTTCATGGAATCATATCATGTTATGATTTCATTTAGGGGACTTCATGGTCATTTACTATGAATTGATGATGATTTATGATTTAATAATAAATGAGAGAGTTTATCATCTATCAAATTTATTTTATCTTCTAAGAGAAGCATAAACAATGTCACACTTAATAATTATCAAAATTAAGCTTTTTAAAATCCACACTCTTATCTCCAAAATGAAGATATATCTTGATAATTCAAGAATATATGTAGTGACTTCATATGACTATCTAATTTGTGCTTCTATCTTTATTTCCATTTTGGCATAGTACATTATTTTCCATAATTATCCCAAAAAATCTTTATTTTTCTCAAAGAATTCTCATTCTTGTTATATTAAAATGGCCACATTCGTTCCCTTTCACTAAAACACAAGGATGACAAGCTGAATGAAAAGGTGTCCTAGAAATTCATTGTGTGTAAAGCACCTACTTATAATGGGTGGCTATCACCATCATAAACTATCCGAGGAGCAAGCTTGGAAATGATAGCTCACCCATTGCTTAAATTTTTTTGGATAGTTACTATATGATTAGTAGTATGACCTCTTTTTTTTAAAGAAAGATGAAAGTTATGGACCAATATTTTATGATCATTACTGAATGAAAAATGTGCATAATTAATGATGGTCCCTATTACTCCTATACCAAGAATCAAATTTACTTGATTATTGTGTTATTGACTATTTTGTTGATTCTATTTTAGATTTTCTTCAAAATAAATTAAGCAAGTGCTATCCCATGTATGAGATATCTTCTATGTGTTTTTAACCAAAAATAAAAATACAAAAGTAACTCATGAAGAATCACAACTTTGAAGATTTATGGAGAGTTTCAAATGGATACTTGTAAAAGTACCACTTTACTCTATGATAACTGGAATTATTTTACTCTTACCAAAGAATCTCATTTCCAAAGAGAGAAAAGAACATTGAAAATCATGGGCACCTCACTCAAGAGAAAATATTCCATTTTAAAAGTTCACTCCAGTTTTATTCAAGAGAAAGTATTTCATCATAGAATTTCTACTCAAGTAAAAGTATTTTATCATACAAAGTTCTCTCTAGTTCTATTCAAGAAAAAGTATTTTATCATAAAAATTCTCTTGAGTTCTATGCAAGCAAATGAATGTTATGTATAGTTAAAATAATATTAGGCCATCAATTTATAAAACCTCGCATAGTGACTGGGTCTGTGGTAATCACCTGCATTGGGGCTGGTGGCTAGCCAGGGGGCTAGTGGGGGAGGGGTGTGCATAAAACCACCTAACATGCATAATATAAGACCTATAGGCATTATATGCTCCAAATTCAAATAAAATGCTTGGCCTTAGGTGATGCCATTGAGGGGGAGTGTGCATGTAAATTCCACCACCTAATGGCTAAATCCTAGATGTATAAGTCCTATGGGAATATATTAAATTTTTTCTCTCTGTAAATCTTCCACTTATAAAAGCATTGTATTAAGTCCTAAGGGCAATATGTAATGAACCTGGGGTGAGGCTAATTTGAGGAGGAGACCCGAGGTCCAATAAAATTCTTTATAGATACTCATATATAGCATCATTTTTAGAACACTCAAATTGTAAATTATGATAGGATGATCTTCATGTAGTCTAGAATGCATGACTTTCATTTTGGCATGTATTTGTTTCCATATTCATCACTATCAAAGAAGACCTACATTTTTGGGGTGCTTCATTTTTTCTTTTATAGAAATTGACATGTGATGCCTCCTATTAACATTAAGGGAGAGTGTAAGAACATAATGTTATTAGGGCTAATACCCTTATAACATTTATATATTGTTCTAATATAAGGTTATAAAACCTTATATATTATATTCTTATTAAGCATATCCCATTTGAAATAATTATAGTCTAAATAATTAGATTATTGATTATTTATGAATGGGGGTTGTTGAATAGGTGCGACTAATACCCTTTCAAGTATTATGTCACCCTTCTATATTTAAGGAGGTTCTCTCTCATTTGAGAGATGGGGAATTTGGAGATTATATTGTGAACTATATCACTATGCATATGAGGTATGATTGGCCATGTGGAAGTATGGAGAAGTGTTCCCCAAGGTCGGTATGTGTTATAATAGACCATTCAATTTTAAGTGTTTTAATAAAATTATGCTTTATGGGGATTTTACCCAAAAGGGTTTTCCCCATGTATATCTTGTGCAATGTGTAAAATCTATGCTTGTATAATTATCATTTTATTTATGTTATATCTTATTTATAATGATTAGTATCCTAAGATCCTAATTTATAATAGATATTCATATCTCAAACCAAGTACGCTAAGGAGATGCTCAAGAATTTTGGGATGGAAGATAACAAACCAATTGGTACCCCCATGATAACTAGATGTAAATTAAGCAAGACAAATGAATCCCTAGATGCAAATTAGACCATGTATAGATCAATGGTAGGTAGCTTGTTGTACCTAATGGCACCAAGACCTAATAGCATGCAAGAAGTGTACATGATTGCAAGATTTCAAACCTCTCATAAAGAGTCTCATGTCAATGTAGTAAAAATAATTTTTAGATTTATCTTTAAAGCACAATTGACTATTGACTGTGGTATCCCAAAGGTGGACATTTCACTTTGACAACATATACAAATGTTGATTGGGAAGGAAGTGTGGGTGATAGAAGAAACAATCATGGTGGTGCTTTCTTTCTTAGAAACAAACTTGTTTTATGGATGAGCAAAAAGCAAGAATCAGATACTCTTTCTATAGCTCAAGCAAAGTATGTTGTAGCAATGGCATGTTGTACTCAAGTGGTGTGGATGAAATGAACACTTAAAGAGACATCAAGGTAGAATACAAAGAACCTATCTCTGTGTATTGTAGACACGCAAAATATGCATACAGGTCAATCCAATGGTTTAATCAAATAATAACATTTCATCTCTCATAAATCATTCAACCTTTATCTTGCATCATCCATTTAATTAAATAAACCAGGACTTTATTTAATTAAGTCTCAAAATTCATATTTCTCCTTTTCTTATTTAAATAAATCAAATATTTAAGTATGAAATTCAAACTAACCTAATCATCATTAATTTAATCTAACCATGATTAAATGCTAATCTTACCACTTGCATTCTCTAGATTATGCCACTTGCACAAATAAATCCATTTATTGATTTATTAAAATCATCATTTTCACTCGGCATGGCATTTATGGGGAATTCCCTCAAGTTTGAAAAATATGACAAGTTGATTTGTCCCTCCAACATTGCATTTATTTCTCATTTTCTTGTCCCCCTCTCAAAATTTATTGCCCAAATTTGAATTTGAAACTCCCTCTCATGGGCACACTTCCCAAATCTTGCACATCCCTTGGCCTATCACCCACTTGACAAGTGGCCTCTTCTCATTGGCTTGGATCTTTAGTCCCACATTCATCCCTTTGGCCAATCTCTTCAGAAAATCTACAAATAGAGGCATCATTCTTCAAGCAAATCCTCCACAATCCACTCATATGCAAACTCATCTCTTCATTGAGAATTGATTTTTCCCACCATCATACCATCCTCAAAGTAGTTTCATCACATTAGCTTATCTAAAGGGGTTGGGAAAGGGCTATTTTCCACAATAGCACCAATCCCCCCATAAGATCAAGTGTTTGTCTTGTTTTAGAATAAGGATAGTTATTTGTGTTTGTATTTGCTCAATTATATCATCCTTTCCTTTTTTCTAACAATGCAGATGGATTTTATGGGGAACTATTTTTTGATCTTGCATCTTGATCTATTGTGTATTGTTTATTTCTTCCATGCAAGTTTGAAATGGGGTTCACATTTAATGCTTGTTTATCATTAAGCATATAGTTTATCATTTTTGTTCATAAAACTAAAGCGATATAGCAGATTGATTGAATTGATCAAAGGACATTCTTTGATAGCATAAATCTTTTGGAGCTTATAGCCTATGTTGAGATCAGTGGCATGATTTTTTGCAGCGACATCATTATGCGTTTTGGTCATGGTAAGCCTTTCTCTTTCATAATTTACGCTATAGACTATTCGTGCCTTTCAATCTCAATGGTTATTTGTTTTTCTTACCACATTAATTATCTTTGTGGTGATTGGTGAATGAATTGATGACCATTTATGATCACATCGAATCTTTTTCTTTTTATCAATCAAATTCCCATTAAATTGTTGCAGGCATTGAATGAAAAAATTGAATATAGTAGGTAGTAGTTGGATTTGAAAGACGGGTAGAAGCACATCACCATCCATGAATGTTGCATGCTTATCAGTTAATTTTGGCACAACTGCTCTACTCAACTATCATTTTGCAATTGTCCCTCAAGTGATAATGGTTGCGAACATTGCAGATTGTTATTGTGTTGCAAATGAAACTACTGCTTCTGGGTATTTTGATTTAGCCACAACCCTTGAGATTCAATAGTTGTTGGTAAATTTCCTGGCGATATCATTTCTTTAGTTTGTGGTTGTAAAAGGTATTGATATTATTGGTATAAGGGTTCTTGCTTCAATGAGAGATTCGAGGAAAATGTGTTTATTCTGTTCTGTTCAAGTTTAGAAGGAAAATAAAGTTTGTTTTGTCCATTATAAGTTAGCAGTTTGAATCCCTTGGGCTCTATTTTTGTTACAAAACAAAAACGTAGAGACTCTTTGCCAGCTGATCATGGAGAGAACAATCTTAGCATACATTGAATAGCTATCATGGAGGAAATAATTCAATAAGAGGCTAGTATCGTATTCTTTTTAGGTCATCATGATGCTCAGGGAATAGCGTGCATTATCGACCATAAACTTGTTATTCTGATCATAGCTCTCTATCTAATGACATTAAATTTTCTTTCCTTGGTAAATTTTGTTGGATTGAGGCTATTGGAGTTTAAAATTTGTGGATATATTTTTTAACAGTATGAGATCTATGTGGCCCCGCCTCCGCAATCATCCATTAGAAGCAAGCAACTGTAGTATTAACAAGAGGATCAATGTGTCTTGGCATTCTCCGTGACTCGAGGGAATGAATTTTTTTTGCTGGATCTTGTTGCATAGTTCTGTCTACACATACCACCTCTTGAACATCTGAAAATTCTTTAGAATCTAAACTTGGAGATTTTGGAGCACACAAACTTGCAGATTAAAGCTGCAGCAAAAGACGTGGGGTGCACACGCAGGAGACACATTTAAAGTTCAGCAATGAGCTTAACCAAATCCTAAAGTCTTCAAAAATTCCACCATATGTAGTCTGAGCACTGTCAATTCTTTTTTTATTTGTTTTCATGGACAATATTGACTCTCTTTGTTCCAGATCAGATTTGTGCAATACTGGTGATATGTTATACTGACTGGTTGTACGAATGATGAGTAATCAAGGAAGGGAGCAAGATTTATCACAAAATGTAAAAAGAAAGTCAACTAGAAATTAAGGGTGAGATATCACGAATCAAAGTGACTGACAGAAGAAAATGACGCCATGGATATCTACACTCAAATCATATTCTTCAGGCTATCATGATGCTCGGGGACAACCATCGACCATCATTATGAATGCAACGAGAAAATAAAGATTTCTGCGTACACATTGTTTATGTTTGTGCAGAGATTCAGGGAGGACGTTGGAATAATTGTTGAGCACGACTTTGATTTGAAGCATTCTATCACACAGTTCATGTGTCTTGTTTCTACTCTCACCGCTTCTAGTTGCCTGAAAGTTTCTAAACGCCTCTTCGTTAAAGTTTCTGACGCCTATTCAACAAATCAACTTTGTGCATATCCTGCGACTGTTGTGTTCTGGCCAAACACATTTGGTTGAAGTTTTTTTAGTTTCTTTGGTTTCAAAGATCATTAATGCATAAAGAGGGAACTCACGTCACTTTACTGATGAAGCAATAAATTCAGTCGCTGGCTTTCTTTCTTTGAAGCATTCTGTAAAATAGTTCACGTGTCTTGTCTATGCTTTCACAGACTGCATTTGCTTGAAAGTTTCTAAAGCCTTCTCATTCGATTTTTACACCTGCTAATTGCATTTAATTTAAAAAATTTTGTCTTACAGGCCAAGGGATATTTAATGAAGGAAATTGGTGATATGTTTTTATCAGCCAACTACCATCTTTGACTTTGCTGCCCAACCAAAATACATCGATGTTCTCTTTTGTCTTATAGTGGTGCAAGACTGTTGTTGTTGCTCTGTTTCATTGATTACTAGAGACCCACAATCAGCTAAGGCGCCATCTGCAATTGGTCTTTGCGCCATGTCTTCTCAAGGCTCGATGGAGGCCTATATAGGGAGTAGAGGTTTGAAATTAAAATCTTCCCACGTGGTTGTGTACTACGTCCACAATTAAAGAGTAAAGGAGGTCGCTGCTGTGTTCAAATAGATCTTCCCAAGCAATCTTGTCCTCTCCTCATATCACATCAAAATTCCTCGGAGTGTGAACCAATGAGAAAGAAAACAAAGACTAACGAATGAAAAAAGGAAAACAAAGAAAAGAAAAAAGATGAAAAAAGGTGAAGGTTGACGTCAAGATCACACATTGAAATCAAGTGAAAGCAAGCAAGATTGGAGTGAAGCAAAACTGAGCATCAAACTTGAAATTCAAAAAACATTTTTTAATGCTTGAGGGCTTCCATTTCATGCTTTAATTTTCTGATTTAAGCCAACTATATCATTGTTTTCTTTCAAAGTTAGGCAAAAATTGAACCTTAGACACCTACTAGATTTTGATTTGGTTCCAACAATTGAACAAATCAACTTCACATTTCCTTTGGTGCTTAAAACGAATCAAATCATTGCTTTGAAGGATAAAATGAATGTGTGCCTTTATTGTTTTGTAATTATTTACACAAACTAATATCATCAAAAGACGTATGCGCTTCTCTCGCACCTCACAGTGATCTAGAGAATCAAAAGGCTTTTGGTGACATTAAGTTACATAAATAATTTCCCATACACACTTCGATTTTGGTTTAAAATTGAACATCTTGTGCGAGTGTGAGTAGAGCATCATCGCGTATATTCTCTTTCTTTGAGTCGTCAAAGATTGATCGAGTTACGGATTTTGTCTTTGGTTGCTTTTGTTTATCCTAGAGGGCCTGCCTTGGGGAAAAAGTACTCACCCAAGGGAACGATTCAACCGATAACACTCTAAAGCCAAGAGCATTTCCAATCGGGATATAAATGTGGGTATTGGAGTAAATTCCAGTATCACGTGGTTGGCTCCGACGAGATGGATCCGAAAGGGGACTCTCATTGTATGGGTCAATCTCCATGAGCGGAAAGTCCGAAATAGAACCCTTGTTTTGTAGTGACCAATTAACCCATTCACCAAGTTTTTCAAAGTGGTGCATTGGAACTTAGATTCCAAGAAGTTACTTGCCATGTCCGATCTTGGTTGAAGTATAGAGGTTAAGAATTCATTCTTAACATTCATTTATACTCTTTCCTTGGTTGCATGTAAAATCATCTCTTCTATGAAGGGCATGAGGCAAGCCCACTAAGAAAAACCTACCAATTGAGCTAGGACATCATATTGCTTGTGGTTTGAAAACATAGTGCTTTTATCGAAAACATTTGAAAACCAACATTCAACATGAGCATTAAATCTCAAATCCTTTAGGAGAAGCAAATATCCTTGAACAAATTCACATGTTATTGCTTGCCCTTGGGATTCGTATCCTTAGAGGCATCTAAGGATTTGGATTTGATCTCAATTTTCTCCTACTAAGGTCAACATTAGGTAACTCTTGCCTCAAATTTCTTTGGTTTCATAATACACTTTGTGGGATAAGGGGAAAGTTGGACATTAGACATCTAGATTGAAAACCTAATCAAGAGTGTGTTTGTGGTAAAAAGAATCCATTAAGCAAAAATTGAATCAATTGGACCCACACATGTGCTTGGCATATTTTGGTCATATGGTTTTCATGCAAACATTGGTCTTTTGATTTTGAATTACTCTTAGAAGGCATGTTCTTCACTATCTTGGCCTAGTAAACAAGTCCTTCCTAGGTTCATTTAGGATCAAAATCAAACCTTCATCCATTCCAAACATTTATGAGAATCCATCCCACCAAACAACTTTGGGGCTTTGGAAACATCATCCTAGTCTTGGGTAAATCATCAAACCAAAAATCACCTTGTTTAGTTAGGAGTATGAGAATGCATCCTTTCTCATACCTCTAATTAAATCAATCCTTTGAAAAATCATCCTAAAATAGCATCTTACATCTTAGGGTTTACAAGTTCATCATCCAAATCAAACCAATCAAAATCAATCGCTGAGTCTAGCATTGATCCAAAGTTCCTAAACATTCAACACTCATATCATTTTACACACTTCATCCTTCATCTTGTCATTAGGTCTTAAGAACCTTAGAGGTCACTTTTGCAACAAGGTCAAAACACAAGGAGAACATGGAATATAAACTTGATCCATACATCATGAGTAATCCAAATCAACTAAGCTATCAAAGCCTTACAACGTTGATTGATTATCAACACTCACATCTATACAATCCATACATGGGATCATTACCTTCTACAAATTTCAATGGAACAACAAGTGTGAGTATGCTCAAATAAAATATTGGAACACATTTCCCAATGGTAGATCTAAATCCAAACCTACAAGTCTTTCAACCGAACAATCAAAGCATGAGCCTTCAAACGAACAACGTCATCCCACCAAATCCCTACAAGCCAAATGAGAATGTACCAAGTACAAGTTTTTGAAACATGAATCCGGAAAACTTTGGGATAAATATGTTTGCAAATCACACAAATGTTGTTCAAAGTCCAAACAAGATGCTAACGACTCTAAGGCAAGGTAACACCATGCAAAATCAAAGTTACCTAAATCAAGACAATGTTCAATTTCAACCTATCATGCCAAATCTGAACATCATCCCAAGTCAGAACAATGTCCAAAATTGATTTTTCCATGATCTGAATCAAACACCACGAGTGTACATCCCAAATCTGCTTGAACAAAATCCAAATCAAGGGAGTCAAAATCAAGATCAAATTTCGCTAGAACAAATTGCTTCACATTCCAAACTAATTGAATTATTGAGCCAAGAGATATCTTCTCTCCAAAATCAATACATTCCTCCATTGGTTGAACTATGTTATCAAAGCATTGAGTTATATCCACAATTGCATCAAGAATAACATCTCAAATGGCAAGAAGTCAGATATCAAGATCAACAACATCAACAACAAACCCAATCACCACATCTCAAAGATCAATCACCACAAGGTCAATTTAAAGTGCAAATCTCACAAGGAAACAAGCGAAAATACACACCACTTGGGAGACCAATCGAATCAGTCCTACAACAATTGGTACAAGAAAATCTCATCAAAATTCCCGTTTATGTGAACTATCAAGAACCAGCCATAAAACTGACAAGGTATAATGAGAAGCACCTTTGTGATTATCATAGAATAAAGGGACACAAAACATCAGATTATGTTCGACTCAAAAAACTCATCCAAGACCTGATTGATCAGAAGATAATCACTATTGGGGAAAATGATAGCATTGGCAATCTCTCCACCACGACTGTGGAGAACAAGGAGAAAGATCAATCCATCACTGAGAACCTTGAAGTTGTGTCTACTCCATCAAATGATCAAATGAACATATGTCAAGAGTCACTTCTCAATCATGATAAAAATCCACCAACAATACCCAATAATGATCCAATTCAAGAAATGTCAACATCATTTGACCCTATGGTTTAAAACATTGGAAATCCCTCCACCACAATTGTTGAAAACAATGATCAAGATCTATCCATCAATAAAGATATTTTCGCTTCATCCAACGAGGCATCGGCCAATGATCATGTTGAAAATGTCTCTACATCACCTAATGAGTTAGAGGGCATATCTCAAGAATTTATTCTAAAGTATGATCAATGTCTTTCACCAAAGTTTAGCAATGGTCCTTTCCAAGACATATTGACATCCTTTGACCTCATGATTGCCGATATTGAAGGAGTCTTCAACTCAACGCCTAATCCAAGTCCACTTGAAGATCAAGAAGATATTAAGCCACTTCCCATGCCTAATAAAGATATCCAAGAACCATTTGTAAGCAATCCATCCTTTGAAACTGACCCATGTTAGGAACTTGACCCAAAGCATGTCGAAAGCAATCCCAAAATAAATCAAGATCAAAAATTTGTATCTCCAAGATACTACAATAATCTAATGGACACTCTCTTATCTATGCAAGATGATCATATCCACATAGCACTTACTCCTCCATCTACCCATGAGATGCTTTCTATGGATAGACACGTAGATGATCTTCAGCTGGAACAAGATTCTATTACACAGCTGGTAATTCCTCTCTGATCAGAACTAGGTTATCAACATAACAATGTCACACAAAAAGAGCAGATTATTAACTCCTACAGTCAAACTAGGTTATCAACATCAGGATCAAATATATCCCAAATGCAGACTAAGGACATCATGAATAAAGATATTGAACATTATCCACTCAAGGAAGCAAGTCAGACAGAACAGTATAATCTAGAGTTAGCAGAGCGACAAATTGAAACAATGTCACCTACGGTGGTCATTTTATCCGGGAAGCGGCTTATTGAACAAGAGCTCTTGGAACATGTGGAATCAAAGAATGAAGGTACTACTTCCACAATACTGGGGGAAACTTTGTCTCAAGCAAACATCAACATAGGGAGCATGAGGAATCCTTATGACGAAACCGATGCCAATACTACAACCAGTCACGTCATGAATCATCATCCACCCATCACCCCATCCACGAATTAGGACCAACATCAAATGAAATATTTGAATCAAAGTACAAAGGACATTATCAAAGAAAAAGGAGCTAAGAAGCATATCAAAAAAATCAAATACGCATGGGTACCAAAGAATACAAGGAAAGATTATCCCTATCAAACTCCATCAGTCAAAGAAACTATGGGGCATAATCAAAAAGGGAAATGTATCCATTAAAGATGTCTACAAAAGAAAAATCAGGCTTTTCAAGCGATGTATAAAGTGTATCAAGCAGTTGGTCCTAATTCCACACACACTTTCGTATCCACCCATCATTGCTCATCTTCCCAAGTTTGGAGAGTCAAAGGTTCCAAACTGTCAACCAATCCATCTCCTATCCCTAAACACACTCCATCCACGCCTCCACGCATGATATCCAATTCTCATATTGACCATGTATTGGCAACAACCCTTCATCATAAGGATTCAGAAGGCACTCTATCGTGATGTGCACACAAAGACAAAGTTAACTCCGGTATCAATGAAGCAGATCAAGACCCTCAAAAGTTGTATTCAAGTGCACGTATCTTAGCAAAGCAACTTCTTTGAGAAAGATATCGATGGCACATTATGATAGGGGCATCTACATCAGCAACACCTTGTGATTCAACATGAGTTTAAAATCTTTCAGAAAAACCAAAAAAATCAAAAAATCAGAAAAATCCAAAAAATCAGAAAAAGGATTGAAAATAGTAAAGAGAAAAAAAATTGTCCTCTAGTGAAAACCGCATGGGCAGTGCTTTGGGCAAGTACCATGACGAAAACCTGGAAAATATGCATCATGTGTAGAATCGAGCATCTATGTGTGCCACTTCAGGTGAAAGCATCTCATCCCATCCATAATAAAGCCAACATTCCATCCATGTCAGCCATAATAAATTCATTATCCATAAACCATTTATCCAATCTATTTTCATCCATGTGCATATGTTTGCATCCATATTCCAAGTCATCTTGATCTTGAAAAATTTTGGTGCACACTTTATGCTTGCTTACGTGGTAAAACATCTTGACATGGATCATTTTCATTGATCCTATCCTATGTAGCATTATCGGAACCATGAAGCATTATCCAATGAGCTTTCGTTATCTGAACACCTTATCTTATCGCAAGATAATCCTTGGAATCCTTGGCGTACTTACCATATCCATCCATCCATACACCTATCCAGGAACCTATCCATGACATTGTTAGAAAACCAAGATCACCTTCATGCAAAGGGATACCTGTCACATGCAAAAGACATGCAGAACCAAAGAAGATGTTATGTAAACCTCAAAGTAAAAATGCATTAAGAGAATCAATTATTACAAAGAGATCAATCCTTATGAAGGAGATCAAGAAACCCTAAATGAAACCCTAGTGTGCACACTTAATAATTAATCAATTATTAATGTGCCTAAGTTTAGCTTAAGTAACTAAAGGAATAAGTGACTTAATTAATTAATCAATATGATATAATTAATTAAGCATAATAAATTATTACTCTAACAGACATTCCATACATTGCTGGACACTGGGGGCAGATATTTATCTCTTGCTTCGAGAATAAATCTTGATCTATACCCTCCAACTTATGTGTTGATCCGACCATTGGCAAATGTGAAATCAAATTGGTCAAGAATCTGTAATCCAAAATCCAAATCACTAGCCCATGGCATATTTTGGCGAGAAGACATTCCTTATCAAGCTTCATCTTCCATCGAACATCGATCCAAACAATCAATATCAATTGCATCTAACACACCCTTCAAACGTCACATCAAATCATCCAAATAACTTTTGTTCCAAATCAAGCTTCATCAATCCTAATCAATCGAATCCAATCAATCCATCATCTTAGGATATTCGTCCTTATTTGTGTGTTGCTTAACACTATCATTGCATTGTTGTGCATCCTCAACAATGTTATCATCATCAATCCTGATCAATCAATCCTTGCATTGTTGTGCATCCTCAACAATGTTATCGTCATCAATCCTAATCAATCAATCCTTGCATTGTTGTGTATCCTCAACAATGTCATCATCATCATTAATCCATCGATTCGATCAGTCAACCTTAGCTTGGTCTTCAACAAAATCCTAAATAGAGAACTGATATCATCACACATGTCCATATCCAAATCGTCAAAATTGTGCGAAAAATCCAAAAACATCCAAAACATTGAAAAATCCAAAAACATCCAAAATATCAAAAAATCCAAAAAACACTCAAAAAATCAGAAAAAAATCAGAAATATTGGAATCCAAACTACGTCGTCTTTGAGCTTAAACATAGGCAAGGCTAATATTTGATCAGCCCCCGAGACATCAAAATCCAAAACACTCAAAAACACAAAATCCAAAAACATTCAAAAACATCAACGCAAAATCCAAAAACATTGGAAAATCTAAAAAATCAAAAACATTTGAAAAAATTTAGAAACCAAAAAAACAAAATTTCAAAACATTGCAAAACATCCAAATATTTGAAAAAAAATCCATCCACCTCATCTCGCTTGCACCCGCAATAAACACCACTCATAATAAACATATCGTCATCCTCAACCTTTAGTGAAACAACTAGAAACAAGTCTAGCAGGTTAAACATGAAAACTCAAAAGTGTCAAGTCTCAAGTCTAAGTCAGTACGTAAACAAGTTGGTCAATTCTTGGTGTCGATAGTCCATCATCCAAACAGCCCCATATCAATCATCTGATAACATCATGTCCTAGGATGAATCCTTCCTACAAGGGGCATTATTTATCAGAAAGAACACTTTGGATAAACGAAATGACGTGCTGCCATCCACTAACATGTCCTAGGATGTATCCTTCCTACAATGGGCATTATCTTTTGGCAATAAGTTTTGGTTCTTATCCTTAAAAACACATTCCCTCGTTAGTGGTGGTATTGAAGAACATCAACTTGTTTGTGTGCTTTATCTTTTTCTTTTGACTTATCTTATTGCGCTTAGTCCAAGGACCTCTCAATGATATCTGAATGAAGGATTTAGAGAGATAGGAATGGGGCAATGATCATTATCTTTTGTCTGTTGTGCTTGTTGGACGTTCTTGCAATATAACCTCAGTGAATAGTTGCTTTGTTAGGTACGTATGGAAGAGTTCTAGGGCAACTTGTTGACTATTACAAGGATAGGTTTACCTTTCCGTGTTTTGGTCTGAGGTGTTTGAAACTTTCGAAATACATCCTAGCAAGGTTTCTGTATGGCAGGTGTGAACAAGAATACTCCTATCTAATTGTCGAGTCAAAGTCCATCGCACTAGGTACAACACCATCCTATTTCTTTATACCTTGATGCATCGTACCTCCGTGTGTAATCAAACATAAGGTAAGTAGCCCTTTTAAAATCCCAATCCTTGATAAGCAAATCATCATCATTTATCAGCATCATCATCTATTTATCATTTATCATCATCATCATCATTTCTAATAAAGTCTTGTCAGATCATGGACTTGTGGGATCCTCTTGTCATCATCTCATTTCCGCACTAACATCATCATCACCAATGCATCCATCATGCATCCATCCTGCATCCACAAACTGTCAGCATACCACATATCATTCATATCATACATAATAGGAAACATCAATCATTTCACATGCATTGCATTTGCACCATCATCATAATATAGATCTATTAGTCTAAGCATCTGCATAAATCATACATTTGCATAATCACAACATATCATCATCATAATATAGATCTTTTAGTCTAAGCATCTCATAAATCATCCATTGCATAATTGTAGCATATCACATCATCCATCTCATCCATCATCACATCATATCATCATTTAAGTTGTTTTAAATAATATAGATTTGTTATTCTAAGCATCTTAAAACCATCTTATTTGCATCATCATCCATAACCATCCATTTTGAACCTCTTTATCATGAGATCGACCCTCAAATTGAATCTTTTCGCTTGATCTCTCGAGGGGGCAATGTACCAATGTACTTCTTTCGCTGGGGCATCCGAAAAATCAGAAATTTTGAATTTTGATAGCACAAGTTTATTCTTTGAACAAACACAAGTACATTGCTTCAAAGAGGGGAAAATGTAGACACGCAAAATATGCATACAGGTCAATCCAATGGTTTAATCAAATAATAACATTTCATCTCTCATAAATCATTCAACCTTTATCTTGCATCATCCATTTAATTAAATAAACCAGGACTTTATTTAATTAAGTCTCAAAATTCATATTTCTCCTTTTCTAATTTAAATAAATCAAATATTTAAGTCATGAAAGTCAAACTAACCTAATCATCATTAATTTAATCTAACCATGATTAAATGCTAATCTTACCCACTTGCATTCTCTAGATTATGCCACTTGCACAAATAAATCCATTTATTGATTTATTAAAATCATCATTTTCACTCAGTATGGCATTTATGGGGAATATTCCCTCAAGTTTCAAAAATATGACAAGTTGATCTGTCCCTCCAACATTGTATTTATTTCTCATTTTCTTGTCCCCCTCTCAAAATTTATTGCCCAAATTTGAATTTGAAACTCCCTCTCATGGGCACACTTCCCAAATCTTGCACATCCCTTGGCCTATCACTACTTGACAAGTGGCCTCTTCTCATTGGTGGATCTTTAGTCCCACATTCACCCATTTGGGCCAATCTCTCATCAAGAAAATATACAAATAGAGGCATCATTCTTGAAGAAAATCCTCCACAAATCTCCGCAATCACTCATGTAAAGTCACTCTCTTCAGGAGAACTGATTTTTCCCACCTCATATCATCCTCAAAGCAGTTTCATCACATTAGCTTATCTAAAGGGGTTGGGAAAGGGATATTTTCCACAATAGCACCAATACCCCATAAGATCAAGTGTTTGTCTTGTTTTAGAATAAGGATAGTTATTTGTGTTTGTATTTGCTCAATTATATCATCCTTTTCCATGTTTTCTAACAATGCAGATGGATTTTATGGGGAACTCTTATTTTGATCTTACGTCTTGATCTATTAATGTGATTGTTTGTTTCTTCCATGCAAGTTTGAAATGGGGTTCACAATTATGTATATCAATAATTCAAGTGCCATAAATATACCAAAGAATCCAGTGATGCATTCTAAGACCAAGCATAGCTCAATCAAGTATCACTTTTTAAGAGAAAGGGTAGCAGATCAAGAAGTCAACATGGAATATGTGCCACCATGGAATAGGTTGTAGACATATTAACTATTGCCTCTTCCCAAAGAGAAATTTGAATACTTGTGGCAACAATTGGGTGGTTTCTCGCACATCATATCACTAAATCCTAGTGATAGGGCATGAGTCCAGGGGGAGTTTCACATAAAATTTATTCATCCCTAGGTAAAGAGAGATGGTTGCAGAGTCTTCGACACATTCATCCCTAGAAGAAGAGAGATGGTTGTAGAGTCTTGGATACATTCTTTCACTTTGCATGGTATGTCAAAGGGGGAGAACATTAGTAGCAACAAGGTGTTTAGACACTATCCCTTTGCCATTGATGTCAAAGGGGGAGAAACAAAGAAAAATTCTCTATGTTTGTCAAAAGGGGAGACAAGCCTAAGGGAGAGAATGGTTGCTAAGCAGATGTTTTTTCAAAGCATTTAGTTTTTCCATCAATGCCAAAGGGGGAGATTGTTGGCAATTTGATTTTTATTGATGTTAAAAGGATATCTAAGTAATATCAATTGGTATTGTTGATGGATGTCAAAAGGGAGATTATGTCCAGTCATGATGGTCATTGATGTCAAGTGGTCTCACTCTGAATTATGCATATGAAGTTGCAAGGAAAGCCTTGAAGAACTATAAAATTTTGAGCTTTGGGCCTCAAACTTACTCTATATAGCTTGCTAAGAGAAGAAAGAGTTAGTCATTTTCATCTTAGTTAAAAAAGGTGTCAAGCATCAGGCTTTGATGTTAAGGCTTATGCCTTAATTAAAATTCATGAAAGGGGTATGAAGGACCCTTGAACCCTAACACCCAAAAATGACTTTGTTGTTCACAATTTGCATTAAGGATTATACATTAATAGTTTGTTAAGTATGCAGTATGTGGGAGACCCAAACTTTGACACCTGAAAAGTCTTTAGAGATCACAGGTTGAAAGGTTGGCTTACACCTTACCAAAAGGAACTTAAGTGATAAACATAAAGCCTAAAGGTTGACGTGCCCGAAAGGGTTATGTAAACTAACATTTTACAAAGGAAGTGTTTGGGAATCACAGAGTGGTAAGATGGTTTATGCCCTATTAAAAATAAAGAAAGAGGTAAGCGGTATCTGTGAACCCCGGCATGCGATGCCTCAAAGGACTCATTAGAGTTTCAGAGTTTAGTGGCATGTATTATGGTTTGCATATGAAATGGAAGGCAATAAATGGTAAAGGGTAACTTGTTGATGGTCAAACCCTAACAGTTGAGTAAAGAGCTTCAGACTAAAGTGTTTAGGCTTTCTTGTTAAGATCTGCTAAGAACGTCAAGTATGAAGTAAGGGAAATTAGTGACTCTCAACCTCGATGGAAAGGAAGGACAAGGTCAAAATAATGAAGAAGTATTTCTACCATTACACGGGAAGCATACGTCGACTAGGGTTGACCAACGTGGATTTGAAGGAATGTGACACGTGGAAACTATTGTTTGGGTTAGGTAGCTCAAGGAATTTAAATATTAACTTATGGATCATGGCATAATTAATGGCCAAAATTTAAAGATTTGTTTGAAAAATGGCTAGGCAACAAAAAAGTGGAACTTCCAATCAAGTGAAAATGATTGTGGCACAAAAAATGAAATTGATCGACGTAACTACTCTAGTGATATTCTTGTTGATTGATTGGAAGAAGTAGATGGCTTCATTAATGCACAAACAGTCATGAAATCTAGAAGAGGTCGATCTATTGAATAAGACAACTAAGAGGGGGGGTGAATCAATTGTCAAAAATTTAATCACCGGAACTAATTCTTGACACTACTTAAATGATTAATCATCGAATGCTAATGTAGAAACTTAAATCCAAAACATAAACACAATAACTCTAGATTTACGTGGAAAAACCAATAAGGGAAAAACCACGGTGAGGATTAACTCACACTATAGAGAATATTGAAACCGATTATAAGAGGCTCACTTCCTGAGATACAAGGCTCACAGCCAAAATAAGGACTCACTATCCAACAAGGCTATCAACCCAAAGGGCTCACTACCATAGAGATACAAAGAATACAAAAAATACAATCTTAATGCAACAAAGGACTCCACCACAATCACTCATAGACATGCATGAATGATAGAGTTCACCTTCTACTCATTGCATCCAGAAACTCAACATTTAGTCTTAGCACCGATCTACCATACTAGCATCTTGCATCACACACACTCACTAGATAGCATCAATGTGGCATCTATCTACTCTTTTTCTTTTCACTTAGATCTCTCTTCTATGCTCTTGTATATATTTCACCACTAACTCATCTTGTATTTATACTATAGATCTTCAACTTTTAAACATATCCAAAGTCAGCTATCCAAATTCAAATTCAAATTAGATCAGGACCAAAACATCCTAGGGTGGAATTAGAATGAGGGTGAACCAACCACACACTTCATAGGGAACCAAATAGATTCAACACACTTCATCAACTTTCAAAGTAGTGTTCAACACAAGGTCAGCCAAACCAGTGTAAAACACATAGAACCATTAAGCACGAACCTTCCAGATTTCAAAATTATCTTCAACACAATCAAGGAAACTCAACTCTAGAACCACAAGTTATAAGACTTCATCAAAGAGAAATCTAGACCAACAACATTTCTCCTAGACCTCAACCAAAAACATAGAAAACCACAGTTCACAACTAGTAAACATAACTTGTATTGTACAATTAATCAACAACTAAAAATATGGATATAGCATCTTCCAACAACCATGATCAACATATCTAAACTGCACAAACATAGGAGAAAATCTAGATCAAAACCTGGAGCAAACACTCAACATATCTTCATTACAATTTTCTCAATATCCTCAACATATACAACCAACAACAACTAGTTGATAACCAGTTGATCAATGGACATCAATGACAACACCTTCAATCTTTCCATTCTTGCAACAATCTCCCCATTTGTCATTGATGGAAACACATGATGTGAAAAACCATCAAAGATACCATACTAGCTCTTATTACACTTCTCAAGAATTTTCTTCTTGTTTCTCCCCCTTAGTAAGTAATCTCTTGTATTCTTCCTCTTTTTCTTCACATGCTTCCTCTCCTTTTTTTTCACATGCTTCATCTCCTTTTTTTTCACATGCTTCCTCTCCTTTTTTTTCACATGCTTCCTCTCCCCCTTTGACATCAATGTAAAAGGAAAAAGATATTTTGCATTGATTTCTCCTGTGACATGAGAAAAATAGAATACTCCTAATAACAAGACCTGATACTACCTACTCCCCCTCAGAGGTAGCCACGAAAAAATCAATCCAAAAGAAAGATAGATCTATAGATCCACCATACTGATGCATCTCCATATTCATCTAGTTCAAGAAATGAGGGGCAATGACCCCTAACTTATCCTGGAGATACTCAAAAGTATCTTTAGGAAGAGCCGTCATGAAAATATCAGCAATTTGATCCTTCGTCAGGACATACTGAAGCTTTACTTCATTCTCCATGATCTTCTCTCTCAAGAAATGATACCTAATAGATATATGCTTTGTCCTCGAGTGCATCACAGGATTCTTTGAAATGTTAATTACACTTGTACTATCATAGAAAATAGAAATAGGATCATCATATACCACTGTGATATTTTTCAATGTTTGTTTCATCCATAGAACTTGTGTACAACAAGATGCAGTAGGAATACACTCAACTTTAGTAGTAGACAAGGAGACTAAATCTTTATTTTTGCTCAACCATGCCACCAATCTGCATCCAAGAAAGAATGCACCACCAATCTGTACTCTATATGTTATCTACACATCCAGTCCAATTTGCATCTGTATAGGCACTAAGTGTAAAGTTAGTATCTTTAGGATACCACAACCCATAATCTGAAGTTCCATTCAAATATCCAATTTTTTTTTTAACATCAGCAACATTTGTTTCCTTAGGATATTCTTGAAAGCTAGCCACAAGATACACATCATGCATAATATCTAATCTAGTAGCAGTCAAATATAATATTCCACAAATCATAGATCTATACTTGCTCCAATCAGCCTTTGGTGAATCATCATCTTTAACCAATTTGCAACCAGTCACCAGAGGAGTACATAATGGTTTGGAACCATCCATCCCAAACTTCTTCAACATCTCTCTCACATACTTAAACTGTGAAATAAAAATTTCTTTCTTTGTTTGATTAATTTGAAGCCCAAGAAAGAAATTCATCTCTCCAAACATACATTTCAAATTATTTTTGTATCTCTTCCATGAACATCTTGCACATGTTTTCATCTCCTCCAAAGATAATGTCATCAACATACACAATGACAATCAAGATTTTGTCATTTTCAATCTTAAAATATAGATTACTATCTGTCGTACCTTTGTTGAAACCTTGTTGAATCAAATACCTTTATAACATTGTATACCAAGCTCTAGGAGCTTGCTTCAATCCATATAAAGATTTCTTCAATCTCACACCATATCCGATTGATCTAACAAATGAAATCCTTTCAGTTGTTCCATGTAGAATTCTTCTTCTAGCTCACCATTCAAAAATGTTGACTTGACATCCATCTGATAGACCTTAAAATATTTATGAGCAGCAAATGCTAAGAACATCCTTATAGCTTCCATTTTTGCTACCAATTTTTTTTTCCTAGAAATCTATGCCTTCTACTTGTGAGTAGCCTTTACACACAAGCCTTGCTTTGTTTATAAGAACTTCTCCATTCTCATTCAACTTATTTTTAAATACCCACTTTGATCCAATAATGTTTTTATCTACCCATCTTGGGATGAATTCCCAAGTTTGATTCTTCTCAATTTGCATAAGTTCTTTCATGGCTTCCATCCAATGTTCATCTTTACAAGCTTCACTTACAGTATTTGGTCCAATCTTAGAAAGTAACCACAGATTCACTTTGGCAGCAACTTTGCTTCTAGTTAATACTCCTTTTGTCTTGTCACTAATAATCTGACTATTGGAAATAGGATGTCATTTAATTGTAAATCCTAAAAATTAAGTATTTCATGTATCTCCTAAGTTCTTGGAATGTGTTCAACAACACTAAGATTAGGATGAGATTAATATTTGATGAAATAAATCATGAAATTGACATTTGTAGTTATTCCTAAATAATAGGAACATGTGGGTGCACACATGGTAAGGTGAAACTCACCTTGAGTTAAGCTAACTATTCAGAGTAAGAGATAACACTTATGAATGCAAATAAAGATCCTAGGAGTTAGGGTTTGATGTTTGCATGCATGAAGTTTAGTTTAGTTTAGTTCAGATGAGTTCAATTCAATTCAGTTCAGTTTAGAATTAGTTTAGTTTAGTTCAATTCAGTTCAGTTCAGTTCATTTATGGTTCAGTTATCTTCAGTTGCATGCGAGTGCATGTTGCATGCATGTTGGTTATTTTGAGTTGCATGTAGTTAGCTTCAGTTAACTTGGAATGCATGGCTAATAAATTGAGTTGTATGACAAATAATAGGGACTACCTCCAGTTAATAGGGGATGACCATTCTTGCATGAATGGTGTTGAGTAAATGTTTTAGTTAATAAGAAATCACATGGAGCCAACTTGGGCACCCAAGATGCTTTCTTGGATTTACCTCTTTTGCATGTTGAGATATTTTTGAAGGCTCAATTAAGTAGGATTACTTATGGGTGCCAACTTTGAGGAAGAGCTTTGGAATTATCAACAAAATGAAGGTTGAGTTGTGACTTCAGTTTGGGACACCCAAATGGATGAAGCACATGTTTTAGCATTGTTCTTCATAGGATAACCCTATTTGCATGAGATATGGCATAACTTTTAGGGATAGGGCTTGAGAATTGTAATTGTAACTCATGTTGAGTTTACAAAGCTAATTAAAGCCTATATATCTCAAGAAAGTTGGAAAGAGTTGTTATAGTTTTTATTGCAAGTGTGAAGAAGATTGGTAAAGATAGAAGAAGCATTCTCAAGTAAGAACTGGAGCTATTGTAATTCAGAGATTGAATAATGGAATAATTCTTGGTGGAGTTTTTTCCCAAAAGGGTTTCTCCACATTATATCTTGTGTAATCTTTCTAATATCCTGTCTAGTTTTTCTATCAACTTTTGTCTACATTCTACAACAGTAAAATGGATTAATCAAGATAATCACCCATAAAGAATATATGTAACAAAGAAAAAGCTTACTTAGATCAGCAATATTAAAGTTTTACAGAGTATTAAGCTATGAAAATGCCTCATTTTTCAACATTTGGTATCAAAGCTGAGGTTGGGTAGAGTATTGGGACGCCTTTCTCTTAAAGATTGGAGGTTTTTTGGCTTAGTGGGAGCTTTTATTAGTTTTTTTATTTTATGATTTTGGAATTAATTTTTGTTACAATGAATTCAAGGTTAGATATTGAAAGGTTCAATGGTTCTAACTATGAGATGTGGAAATTAAAAATGGAAGATCTTCTTGAAGAAAGAGATCAATGGTTAGCAGTTAATAATGAGACAAATACACCTACAACTATTTCAGATGAGGATTGGGCTAACTTAGAAAAGAAGGAAAGAGGAAAAATTAGGTTATGTCTTGCTAATGTTGTTCTCTTAAATGTTTTTAATGAAACCACTACATATAAATTATGGAAGAGAATAGGGGATATTTATCAAACTAGGAGTCTCACCAATAAGTTGTATCTAAAAAGGAAGTTGCATTCATTGAAAATGAAAGATGGTGAACCTGTTGTACAACATTTAAATGATTTCAATTTAATTCTCAATCAGTTAGCATCTGTAGATGTAAAGCTAGAGGATGAGGATGAGTGCATTTTATTACTTTGTTCTTTACCAGATTCTTGGGAAAATCTAATTGTTGCAATTAGTGGTAATGGTGCAGATCTAAAGATGGACAACATTATTCCTACTCTCCTATCAGAGGAGATGAGGAGGAAGTCTAAGGAGGAAATCCAAGATGCCTTGTTTGTAAAAGGTAGGCCTAGGAATTCTTTTCTTGTTTATCATGTAGGGCAGAGATAACCATAACTTCATTTTTCTCCTTCTCTAGAGGGCTTTCCTTTACCTATTTTCAGAATTAGCAAAAGTAGGTTCATCCTTAATCGCCAAGCACAAGAATTCATTGTCATCAGGATCTTCATTTTCTGAATCTTCATCAGATATACTAGCATTATCATTCACATAATATACTCTATTAACCTTCTTTCCTTTATTTTCTTTCTCATATCTTTGTTTATTCTTTTTAGCTCTTTCAGGCACTTTGTTGCATAATGACCTATTTCTCCACAACTAAAGCACTTAAAGGATAACTTACCTTCATACTTGTTGGAGCCTCTCCTCATCCTTCTTACAAAGTTAGCTTCTATTTCATCAAAGCTTTTTTCATTCAAATCTTCATCTTTTGTAGCCTTAAAAGTAGTATCTGATTTGCATCCATTCCTTAAATTTGGCTTCCTCATCTTATAAGATGTCAAAAATCCCAAGAGCAGATCTTTAGTACAGGTCTTATAATCTATAGTCTACTCAATAGCATACACTTTCTCACTGTAAGCATCAAGAAGAGTTTTGAGAATCTTCTTTACAATCCTGGTTTCATCTATAGTAGTGCCAATTCCTAGCATTTTGGCCACTACCTCATCCAATCTCTATACATAAGCTTTGACAATCTCATCTTCAAACATACGTAGAAGCTCAAACTATGTCTCCAAATTCTACAATTTTGCCTATTTGACTCTTTCATCACCTTCATGTGCTCTTTCCAAAGCATCCTATAATTCCTTAGTAGTCTTCAAATTCTAAACCTTAATCGACTCGAAATGTACCAGACTGTTCTTCAAGATGTACTTCGCCTTATTGTTCACTTCATGTGCTTTAATCTCATTGGGTATACTCAGACCATTAGCAAGAGGAGTGTAAGGATTCTTGTAAGGTTTCTCCACATCATATCCACAATACTCCAGATATTCTTCATCAATACTTTCTAGATAGAATAATTAGTTCCATCAAACCTCGGATAATCATAAATCATTTTTCCATCCATCCTAGACCTTCATCAAGCGGTTAAGCTCTTCACCAAGGAACCAAGCTCTGATACTAATTTTTGAATAAGACAACTGAGAGGGGGGGAGTAAATCAATTTTCATAGATTTAATCTTTTAATTCAGTCATTGAAACTAATTCTTAACACAACTTAAATTATTAATCATCAAATGCTAATGCAGAAACTTAAATCCAACACATAAACACAATAACACCAGATTTACATGGAAAACCAAATGAGGGAAACGCCACAGTGAGGATTATCTCACACTATAGAGAATATCAAAACCAATTACAAGAGGCTCACTACCTGAGAAATAAGGCTCACTTCCAAAACAAGGACTCATTGTCCAACAAGGCTATTAACTCAGAGGGCTCACTGCCACAAAGATACAAAGAAGACAAAGAAGACTTGTTACAAAGATAAGACAATCTCAATGCAATAAAGGATTCCACCACAATCACTCACAGACATGCATGAATGATAGAGTTCACCTTCTACTCACTGCATCTGGAAACTCAACATTTAGGCTTCACATTGATCTTTCATACTCGCACCACACACACTCACTAGATAGCATCAATTTCACATCTATCTACTCTTTTTCTTTTCACTTATCTCTATTCTCCACTCTTATAGATATTTCACCACTAACTCATCCTATATTTATAATATCTTCAACTTTGAAACATATCCAAAGTTGGCTATCCAAATTTAAATTCAAATTAGGTTGCTGCCAAAACATCCTAGGGTGGAATTAGAATGAGGGTGAGCCAAACACATGCTCCATAGGGACCCAAATAGATCCAACACACTTCATCAACTTTGAAAGTAGTGTTCAACACAAGGTCAGTCAAACCAGTGTAAAACACATAGAACCATTAAGCACGAATCTTCTAGATGCTGAAATTATCTTCAACACAATCAAGGCGACCCAACTCTAGAACCACAAGTCATAAGACTTCATGAAAGAGAAATATAGACCAACAACATTTCTCTTGGACCTCAACCAGAAACATAGAAAACCATAGTTCACAACTACTGAACATAACTTGCACTGTACAATGAATCAATAGCTAAAAATATAGATATAGCATCTTCCAACAACCATGATCAACATATCTAAACCACACAAACATAGGAGCAAATACAAAGAAAAAACTGAAGCAACCACTCAACATATCTTCATTACAAATTTCTCAATACCCTCAACATATACAGTCAATAACAACCAGTTGATCAGTTGAAATCAATGAAAACACCTTCAATATTTCCATTCTCGCAACATGATAAAGCATGAATGCCATCAAATGATATGACACCCTAAGATTGATTTATGCCAATATAAAAAAAAGCAATGTATAAGATTGGCTTGTGCTGAAAAATGAAGTAGTGGGTATGCATTCAATGAGCACATAGTATGTTAGGAGAAGAGTGAAGAGAGGAGAGGAAATGCTTACAAAGCAAAGAAAATATTGAGAAATTGCAGATTTTGTCTATAACATAGAACTGGATTCATTTGATCATATGTAATTGGAGTTGTTGCTCCACATACTTTCATTGTAAATCTGATTGCTTGGTGCCATCAAATAGCTCAATTGATGCTCAAATTAGGGAGTGGGTGCTTCCTTAGAGTTGGTGCTATTAAATTATGGGATTGGTGTCTCCTTAGGATTGGTTCCCTTAAACATTGTAACCAATGAGGTTCTATTGTGAGGATGGATTAGGACAATAGATCCTAACAACATTTCTCACTGTGGTTTTTCCCATATTGGGTTTTCCACATATATCTGGTGTTATGAGTATTTGTGTGTTTGATCTCTACATATTTTCTTAATCTACATAACAAAGGTTAAAATAATTATTTTTAGTTGATCTACTAATTCACCCCCTATCAATAGATATTTGTGTTCCAATAGAGAGGTGTGTTTGGAGTCACTTGTTAGTCTTAGTATAGGTTTAGCTGACCTAGCATGCTAGTGGTAATTATGGAGGATAATTGTTGTTTGAGGAAGTGTTGAGAAGCATGTTGGTATAGATTTGGGTCCCAACTAAGTAGTGGTGTGGTTTTTATTCACTTCTTTCCTCATTAGAAGTGTTTAGTGCTAACCTATTTGATGTTGCACAATTGAGGTGCATACGTTTCCTTTAGGCCAACCTAATTGAGATTGTTTTATGTCATGGATGCTATAAATTTAAGGAGAATTGTTGTGTAGATTAAGTGAAAAGTGTGAGATGTGAAAGATACAAAAGTGATCAAGTGTGAGCTTTAATGCTTATGACTTTCAAATGCAGTGAGGAGAAGGTGTTTACATTTCAGTCTGTTTGATGAGTTGTTTGTGCTTCAGTGGAACTGTACCTTCAACATATGAGAGATGCATTGTTATCAGTTCAAGTTGGCAATGAGCCAGACCTTCTTCTATTATTCTTTCTTTTGTATAGTGATTCCATTGGAAGCGAGCCATCGACAGTGAGCCTTTCTTTATCTTTATGGGTAGTGACACCTTAGTAGTGAGCCTTATTGTATTTAGTGCTACAATTCATATATTAGTGAGCTAATCCTCACTATGGTTTTTCCCTTCTTGGGTTTTCCATATAAATTTAGACATTCTTATGTGTTTGAATTACTACTCTACATGTTTACATTTCGTTAATGCATGTTAAGGGTTTAAGGGTCAATGCAGATCTAAATATTGATGAGGGTTTTTGATGTTTTAAAGTATACAATTGATTCACCCCCCTCTCAGTTTTTCAATGCATTTAACATCTTTTCCCTCCTATTCTCTCTTTAAATCCATCTTTTCACTTCATTTTCTCTATCGATCTCTCTCTTGGTCTTTTCTCTCTTGCTCTCTCATTCCCTCTTCTCTTTCTCTTTCTCTTTTTCTCAAGCTTTCACAACTCTCTATAGCTTTCTACAATAGTCTCAAGCTCTTACAACATTCTTTACAACTCTCTTGTCTCTGAGAACTTTCTATTCTCTTCTCTCTTTGGATTTCTCAAGCCTTATAGGTATATCTACTCATCTTATGTCTTTGAGCATCTTGGGATTTATCACATCCCTTGTCTATGTATTTTACCTTCTTTTATATTTATGTTTCTATCTATCTGTCTATCTGGTTATCCGTGGAGGTGGAAACACTAAAATGAGGGTTTGACTTAGGCAAGCCCCTAAACAACCCCAACATTTTCTCTCAAACTTATGTGTGCAGGTATTGAAGACATTTATTTGCTAGAGGCTTCATTGCTTGGTTTGTTGTGAGCACTTTCTTTCTCGTCCTTAGTTTTATCATCTACATTCCACTTAGTCTATATTTCACTTAGTTTATTTTTTTTTAGTTTTTTTTTTTTTATCTTCATGCATTTCAAGGGTTCTTAGCAATTAGAATAGAAGTAGCCATTTTGTTTCTTTTTGTGACATCCTTAGTTTTTGGTCTATACAAGATGCTAGCACACCACACTATCATCCTTGGGCCAAACTATCATCCTTGACTAAGATCTTTTCAGTTTGTCTAGAAAACCTTTGTGACCTACTATTTCTATTTTTGGAACTCTCATAATTTTATCCTATCACTTGATCTTTATTTATTGAGGTATTTTAGGGCCATTTTCTCCTTGTAGACTCTTCTTTCTCCTCGAGACTCGGGAGTAGAAAATCTACTCCTTTACATTTTTGCACAAGCTCCCACTCAAATTTAAATTAGTTCAAAAACCCCAACAACCCATAACTGAAAACAAAGGTGATTAGGCTTTGATACCACTTGCAAGGAAGCTAAGGTAGTAGAACAACTTTCTACACTAATGTTGAGAGGAGGATAATGCAAAAATTTATAGATATTTTCAACAGTTATAAAAACTTCAACATAAATATCATGCATACCACAACACAATGATTTACATGGGGAAAACCCTTTTAGGAGAAAAACCATACACTCTAAAATCCACCCAACATATTATTCATAAATCATGAAGATTAAACAATATACTTGTAGAGAAAGCTTCTCATAGGAGTATCACCAACCAGATATCCAAAGGAAACACGACCGCTATCAAACTCTTAGAATACATCACAATGCATAGCTGTAATACAACACCCTCATAAAATAGGGTTTCCTTCTATGGAAATTCAAGCCAACAAAATATTGACCCCTACACTTACCTACCAACAATACCTTATATAATTGCAAGGGTGAGACACATTTTCCTAACACCATTAACACAAAAAAAATTCAACATATTTTGGAGGATGCTTTAGAACTTCAACCAAAATACAAAATATTATTGGAACCTTAGGTTCTTTAAAGGACTCCATATCATGATTCTAATAAATCCCCATGGTATTTCCAATGGTTTCCAAAAAAAATTAAACCTATGTATTCCAATGGTAAATTAGGTAACTTAGTACAAGGGTAATATTTGATTTTAACACTTAAAGGACCAAAAATTTATACCCATGGTTGGCTATATAAACCCAAACCATTCAAAACAAATATTTTTCTTCAAGAAAAAATATTTTCCCTCAAATTAGTTAAAGATAGCCATAAAATACCCCACTTCATTATCAAGAAAAAATAAATAACTTCCATCCCTCCAATGAGCATCAACCCACGAGCAAAGATCTCCCTTATGAGGAATAAGTTTATAGAATTTTCCCAATAATGATTTTTTCTTCAGATCTTGAACATGCAAAGAAATTATGCTATCTGACAATGAATTTGAGGATATTCTAGTGGCAGTTCCTTTTGGAAACCAATCTCTTTTCCATATTTCTGAAAATTTACTCTTGGCTTCCACATTTTATTCCCTTCAAACGTGCTATATTGTTGGGGTTAAGGTGTCTCAATCTTTGAGTCATAGAACTAATTTAATTTTTTACTATCTGGTGATCATTTAATTATTTCCTAAGTTTATTTTCTACCAAATTTTTATCACTTTGTGGGATCTATTGGTGAGGTGGCATCCTACATGGAAGGTGACATGTGTAATTTGTAAGCTGAAATTGTGGATGTAGGTGTCCCACTTTGGAGGTCCTAACTTGTGGCTAACTTGGTGGATTTTTTCATAAGTTACTATGTCAATTTTATGACAAAGTATGACAACTTGTTATGACAAGTTATGACAGCTATAAGAGTCATATATGATGATTTTTAATTCACACTATGATACATAGGCTACATTTATGGGGTACCCAAGTTTGAATTTGGTAGTTGCATGTGTATAGGTTCCTTACATGTTGAGTGGTGGCTAATTTTGAGGAGACATACGTTGGAATTAGAAAAATCCATTAATTATCGGTCCTAACTATGAAAACATGCCATAATGGATTCATGTACACACCCTAGATGTGATTTTTGGTTTTGACATGTTTTGGAACCCTCTCTTCATGTTGGAGTGTGAGAAGTTAAATAATTTCTTAGATGTTGCTATGCTACCTAAATTTCTCCAAATTCTTGTTGTAGTGTGACAAGTCCTTAAGAGAATTCCTCTAACACTGTATTGCAACCTTTGTTGTTGAATAATATAGACTGGGCTATGTCTTTGAAATGTGGATTTTCCCAAATGGTTTTCCCACGTAATCATTGTGTTATGGTTTGCATTGTTTATATATTCTTTATATTTTAAATGTGCATCTATTTGTAATTGTAACTATTTAAGGTTTTTAAAGAAAAATTTCGTAACTCTCCCCTTACATAGATTGTTATAGTATGCATCTTTCACACATTGAAATTCATTTTAGTTATAATATTATCCATATAATTTTGAAGAATTTTTGGTTGATCTTCCCATATATGTTCCTTGAAACTAATTTGTTATGGGTTTTAGATTTGAGAAAAAAATTTAAAAATTCCTCCTTAATATATATGAGGCACCTCTAGAATCTTGTTCATATGACTTCCATCATTCTCTTAGTCAATAATGGATTTAGTTCCACATCCAACATACTTTTTTATGTTTACCTTGAGTCAAATTTCCCACCTAGTTCCCACTTCTCTGCACTTGTATATATCTTTGATAAGTATGAGGGAAAACAACCTTATTTGTTAGATCTATTTTTTTGTAAAAAAATCTTTACAAACTCTATCTACATATGACAATTGACTATTATGGCTTGGTTTGAAATGTTTCATCTCTTGTGATCCTAGCAAGAAAATAATATTATTGTTGATTTCCTAGAAAATACAGTAATTAGGTCAAAGGACCTAACAATGGTAAGAATTTAAAGGTATGAATATTTTCAATACCATTTGTGTCTAACAATATTTATCATTTACAAGTTTTTAAAGATGATCAAGATCAAATTTCTAAATGGTATAGATAAATACCATAGTTAGGAGATATATTTCCAATATTTTATTAAAAATATTGATGGCGAGGAAACTACCTTGGTGAATGATTCTATTCAATTAAATACTAGTAAGATACCTAAGGGACTAGTTTCCATGCAAATAAATTTTGATAGGGTTTATAAGAATATTTCTAAATTGGAACTCATGCATAAAAACAACTATAAGAGATAAAATTAACATATATTCATCACCCAAAAAGGTTTACATTGGGAAGAATATAAATCCTAAGTTAAGGACTATGCTCATTGCTTTGTTAAGAAAATATTGAAGATTCTTTGCATCATCATATGATGACTTGAAGGCTTTGTTGGCAGTGGTTGCCATTGATTTCAATACTTGGTGAATTGTTTGTGGTTGTCATTTATGTCAGCACTTGAGAATTAGGGGAGACTTTTGGCATTTGATGTCTCTAATGTCAATACTTGGTGAGATTGTGGCAGTGATTGTTGCTTGGAATTGGTTGTTACTATTGACAACTTTATGTTTGGGTTGTCATTATTATATGATAGTGTGTTTCTAGTGTTCATGGTTGGATGTCATGCCTTGATTGAAAACATCTAAAGTTGTATAGTGCATGGTTTTTTTCAACAGAGTTGATTTCATAATGATATATTAAGATGAGGATTAGAAGGGTTACTGATGGTGGAGAGATGTTATTGATGGTCTACATTATAATGTAGCACCTCTCCTATTGTTCCTAATGAAGTGTATATTTCTAAAAGAACGTTCTGGCCATCACAAGTTATTATAAGTTTTTGGTTCAAGAAGGTGCTATAAAGAATGTTTGGGAGAATTCTTTGTATTCCTCCACTATTGAGGTTATGGTATTATGATTGGGATTCAAAGTTTGTGTTTTGTGGATGTTGCACTCCTATTTTTTTACGTCACTTGTGTTTTCGAGGAGGTTTTTCTAAATTGTAGAAGGTTGGAAGTGTTATTGGTTGTCTGGACTGGTCCAAAAAAAGCTCTAAATTTCTCCGCATTAGTTTCTCTACTCCTACAACTTGGTGAATGTTCCCTTAGTATCTATGTAGTTTCTTAGTTCCAATTTAATGGGTTGAAGTATTTTTCAAGTTGTTCTATTAATGTTATATCTCATGGTTATGCATTTTGTGTATATGGGAGGAAGTATTTTATTCCTATTTGGTTTATGGTAGTTGTTGGTGACATGACAATATGAAAGAAGTGTTTGGAAGTGTTCTAGGATGTTTAAGAAACATTTATTGGAAGAATGAAGAAGAATTACTATCTCTACGCTTTTGATCTTTACCATTGATTTCAAAGGGGAGAGAGTCATGTGAACGGGAGAGAGTTATGTGGAAAGCAACTAAGGTGATAAGAAAAGAGAATATTGTGTTTTGAAAATTTTTGGCACATGTTGCCATCAATTAAAAAGGGGGAGATTGTTGGAAGAATGAAGAAGAATGGCTATCTCTGCAGTTTTGGGTTGTCATTTATGTCACTATGATTGTGATTGCAAGTCTATGTTAGTGTTTGATCTGGTATTTTGGTCTGGTATCTAAACTGGTATATAAGCTACACCCTCTGGTATTTTAGTTTGCAATCCTCCACGGTTGACAGTTGTTGCTTGCAGATTTGGGAAATAGTTTATGCATGTTGAAAGCATGTATGTTCAGAATCTCTCATGTTTTGGTGCTCGTACCGTGTATTGGCATTATTCTACAATTAAGTCTATTTATGGCTGACTTCATGAATAAGTTGTGATATGGTGAATCAATTTTGATATGTGAATATATGTGCCACCTATCTTAGGTCTATGTCGACATGATAAAGCATGCTACACATTTTAATTTATTGGTTGGAAATATTTTACAAATACTTGAAGCTGACAATTGGTATTTTTGGTAGACAAGGAAATGCATCTAATTAGGTCAACCTAATTGATGCTTGCAGGTGGATTGAGTATATATGTTGAATAGTTTTTTTGAAGATTGATAGATCTATGAAGCAGTTGTGAATGTGAAGGAGAAGAAGTGTGAATATGATGAAGTGTGTCAAGTCAGTCTATTGAGCATCACTAGAACTGTATTAGCACTTGTTAGGTGCACATTCTTCAGTTCATTCTGGTTGTGAAGCCAACTTTTTGTTTTGTAATCTTTTGTAGGAAGTGAGCTATTGTATCTGGATAGTGATTCCTATTCAAATTAGTGAGCCCTTGGTAGCGAGCCTTATATATTCGATTTTTCTATCTCTTTATATTGTGATTTAATCCTCACTGTGGTTTTTCCCTCATTGGGTTTTCCACATAAAATCAAGTGTTTGGTTTGTTGATTTTACTTTCTATTATCTGCATTTCATGTTCATGCTTAATAACAAAACAATGTGGTTGTAAAGTTAATAAGTGTTGAAGTTTTGAGTTTAAATTTGGTGACAACTGATTCACCCCCCCTCTTAGTTTTCCTGCACCTTTTAACAACATTATACGTGATCCACACATTAATGGTTGATCTCTTTGGTGTTGCATTGCATTTGATTTTGTCTTCTAGGTAATTTATGGATATCTGGCTGACATGGATTGTTCTCTTGCTTGTGCTATGTTCTTAAGGGTTTGCACCAAAATATGAAGTTGTTTTAAGATATATTTGGGTCCTGACCTATCTTGGTTAGAACTACATTGAGTAAATTCAATTTAAGTTATGCTTTTACGATGATTGGTTATGTGATTCATGTTTCATCTACACGCTTCCCTATTTCCGACTTGGGTTCATGTACGCCAATGTGTGAATTATTTGAGATCACATTGGAAGATTCAATAAGTTTTTCTTTGGTCCTCTCTATCCCCTAGATAGGACCACATTGATGTTTTGTGGCCGACTTGTTGAAATCATTGTTTATCTCTCTTATGGTTGACATAATTGATGTTGTGTGATGTTGTGAAGGATATAAATGTAAGATCAAATCATTTTGAAAGTGTGAAAGTGTGTGTAAGATAGATCATATTTCTTTAATGCTTCAGTAAACAAAGTGTATTGTTGACATGTTTTTGTAAATTCTAAATCTTCTTGTATCCTGCTCTGAGATAGTGAATCTCATCAAGTCCTTGTATCTTTCCCCTAGAGTTGTGTGTACTTTATTTTTGTAAGTTCCTTGTATCTTTCTCTAAGGTTGTACGCCTTAACCTACAAGTCCTTGGTAGTGAGCCTAATTATAATTTTGTAAGCAATGAGCTTCTATATTGTGAGTTATCTCTCGTCGTGGTTTTTCCCTTATTGGGTTTTCCATGTAAATATGGTGTTATCTTATGGATTTGTGTTCCTTATTTTATCTTCATTTTTGTTGATTTGGTTAAGAATAAGATTGTTGTATCTTTCATTGTTGACAATTGTTAAACTTGTTCAGGGGTGAAACTGCTATATCATTCATTATTTTTGATCAGTTTAAAAGTTTTGATTTGAACCTTGATCTGTGCTAAAGAGTTTAACTTCCAGAGGGGTTTAAGTTTTTTTATATTGATTCACCCCCCTCTCAGTATTCAATGTTCAAAAAATGGTATCAGAGCCCAAGTTCCTCTAAAGAAGCTTGATCATTTGAGGTAAAGGTTTAGGATGGCACATGATGGAGCTTCCAAGGGTCCTAGGTTTGATGGGACTAATTACACTTTCTAGAAATTGAGAATGGAAGGCCATCTAAAATCTATATGGTTTGGTGTATGACAATCAGTCAAAGATGGTTATCTTGCTCCTACTTCTCCAACTGATTTAGTTGAAATCAAGTTAAATGAGAACAAATCCAAGGCTAAAAATGCTATCTTGTGTCAACAATTGATTCAAAAATTTTGAAGGTGATGAATCACATTTCTATTAAGGATGTTTAGGGAAAACTTAGCAACATCTATGGAGATACCAAAGTACAAAAAGCTAAGATACACATTTTTAAGAGAAAATTTGAGACCCTGAGGATGACAGACGATGAAGAAATTGCTAGTTATATGCTCCAGGTGCATGAAGTTTTTATTGGCATCATAGGTCTTGGTGAAGAAGTAAAAGAAGATGAGATTGTGAAAAAGGTTTTGAGATCTCTCCCTAAATCCTATAGTCATAAGGTGTCTACTATTGAAGAGTCTAAAAATGGATCAATATTTAGTAGATGAAATATTTGGTGCTCTAACTGCCTTTAAAATGAGAGAATTTCATAAAGATGTTCCAAAGAAAGAAGCAATATTCAAAGAAAATGAAAAGATAGAAGATGAATATGTTGATCAGAATGATGAATTTGATGAAGTTGAAGCAATTTTTTTTAGAATATTAAAGGAAGGCATCGGAAAATACAAAGGTAAGTTACCTTTCAAGTGTTTCAATTGTGGAAGGATTAGTCATTTTGTATCTAAATTTCCTTATAAAGAATCAAATGATAGTAATAAAAGAGATAGGGTTAAAAGAGGTTTTTATTCCACGGAAATAAATTGTTCCTTAGAAGATGAGGATAATGATTCAAATGATTAAACTCTAAGCATGGATTTGAAAGACAAAAAGAAAAATATTGGATAATGTAAGAGGTTTGGTACCTTTTAGGTTGATAAGATTAATGAAAGATCAATGTTAGTATGGACTACATTTCATGCAAAGGATGAAGCAAATGCTTGGGTGATTGATAATGGGTTCTCTCACCACATGATTGGTGATAAGAGAAGGTTCATTGGTCTCAATAAGATCAATGGTGAAGCTATTAAGTTTTGTGGTGATGAGTCAACACAAATTTGTGGAAAGGGTGCAATAAAAATTGATGGAAAGAATAGGACTAAGGATATTCTTCATGTCAAGGGTTTGAAGCATAATATTTTAAATGTCACTTAGATGTGTAGAAAATGGTACAATATTACTTTTAATGCTAATGGTTGTGAGATCTAGAAAGTAAGATCTACCAAAGGAACAAGGACAAGTGGAAATGTATATCATCTAAAGGAGGCTAATGGAAGAATCTACTTATTGGCTCAATCTAGAGAATTTTGGTTGTGGTACAAAAGGATGGGGCACATAAATTTTGACAATATGGTGAAGATCAATTCATCTCATGTTGTAAGAGACATGCCTAAGATAACCAAGCCTACAAACACACTATGCAAAGAATGTCAAATGGGAAAGCAAACAAGGACAAGTTTCAAAAGCAAGGAATGTTCTGCTTCAATTCCATTGGAGTTGATTCATACTGACCTATGCAGACCTAAAAGAATAAGAGGTCAACAAGGTGAAAGGTATTTCATGTTACTTGAAGATGATTACACTAAAATGACTTCGATTACATTCTTAAGAGATAAATCAAAAGTTTTTGATAATTTAAAATATTCAAACAAAAGGTAGAGAATGAGATGGATATTAAGATAAAATTATTAAGATTAGATAGAGGATGTGAGTTTACTTTAAATTAATTTACAATTTTTTGTGAATATCATGGTATTGGGAGACATTTTTCTACTCCTAGGATCCCTCAAAAGAATGGCCTTGTGGAAAGTAAGAATAAAATAGTGCAATAAATGGCTAGTACTATGATGAAAGATGTTGATATGCCAAATATATCTTGGAAGGAAGAAGTTCACACTATTGTCTATCTGCTTAACACAGTGAAATTGAGGGTCAATAGCACTAATACCCCTTATGAGTTTGTAGTATGGAAGGCTCCTTACTATTAGATACTTTAGAATTTTTAGTAGAAAATGTTATATCAAAAGAGATTAAGGAGACCTTTGAAATTTTCACTCAAGGTGTGATGAAGGAATCTTTCTTTGTTACTCAACCAAGAGCAAAGCTTATAGATCTACAGCAAGAGGTTGGGAAAGATGATATAAAGAAAAAATGTTAAGGAAGATGAATAATTGTATCATATCTCATAAGAACAAGAGGTTTTTGGATCTAATATACCTCCTTGGATTGAAGAAGAAGAAGAGAAAGAAGTGAAGGCACCAAAACTAGTGAAGGCTCCCAAGACCCCATCAAAGTATGTGTAGATGAACCATTCATCATATTAGATCATTGGAGACAAGAATGAGGGAGTGTTGACCAGGAGAAGGTTTGCAAGAGAAAATGAGCAAGCAAATTTGTGTTTACTGTAAAAGGTTGAGCCCAAGAACTTTGTTGATGCTAGCAAATATGATGGTTGGATAAAGGTTGTGGAAGAAGAACTAGATGAGATATAGAAGAATTAGAATTGGGAATTGGTTCCTAGACCTACTGATAAGAATGTGATTGGAACTAAGTGGGTGTTCCAGAACAAGTTGAATGAAGATGGTGAAGTTGTGAGAAATAAGGATAGATTGGTTTGCAAAGGTTATTCACAAGTTAAAGGCATTGATTTTGAGGAGACCATTGCTCCAGTACCTAGAATGGATGCAATAAGGATGTTTCTTGCTTTTGTGGCTCATTAGAACTTCAAGGTTTATTAGATGGATATCAAGTCTACCTTCTTGAATGGTGATATGGAGGAAGAGGTAAATATTGAATAATTGGATGGTTTCCAATTATAAAAAGATCTAGACATGGTGTGAAGACTCAAGAAAGCTCCCAAAGCTTGGTATGCTCATTCGATAAGTATTTAATTCATAAAGGTTTTAAAAAAGGTACTACAAATAGAAATATTTATATTAAGGTTCAAGAAGACAAGTTGTTGATTGTGGTTGTATATGCTGACATAATATTCGGTGGAGATGATGGTATGTGTAAGAAGTTTGTAGAAGAGATGTAGAAATAATTTGAGATGTCTATGATTGGTGAGTTGTATTTCTTCCTTGGAATTCAATTCTTTTAGCAAAATGGTGGTATCTTTATTTCTCAGGCTAAGCATGTAAAGGAGATGTTGAAAATTTTTGGCATGGAAGATTCCAAACCTGTAGGTAGTCCTATGGTGACTAGTTGTCACTTGAGAAAATATGATGGGGTCTCCATAAGTTGATCAGGCTCTATATAGGTCTATTATTGGAGGTTTGTTGTACTTGACTACTTGTAGACCTGATATCATTCATGTATTATGTTTGGTTTCCATATTTCAAGCTAATCCTAAGCAGTCTCATGAGAAAGAAGTGAAAAAATATTTAGATATTTGAAAGGAACTATGGATTATGGTTTATGATATAAGAAGGATAATAATTTTTCTCTAAATTCTTATACTTATTTTGACTGGGTAGGATGTGTGGATGACCGAAGAAGTAAAAGTGATAGTGCATTTTTCTTGGGAGATAGATTGGTCTCTTGGTTCAGTAATAAGTAGGACTCGGTGTACTTATCCACATCAGAAGTTGAATATATTTTTGCAGTATCTTGTTGCACCTAGGTACTTTAGATGAAGCAAACCTTGAAAGATGTGAAGGTGGTGTATGATGAATCCATTCCTATATTGTGTGATAGTACTAGTGCAATTCATATTTCCAAGAATTCAGTAATGCATTCAAGAACTAAACACATTTCTATCTGGTATCACTTTCTGAGAGAGAAGGTTGTAGAGCATCAAGTCAAATTGGAGTATGTACCTACCAAGGATCGAATTTCAAAAATTGTCACTAATGCACTTTCAAAGGATACTTTTGACTATCTTTGGAAGAAGTTAGGGGTTATTGCCCCTAGTTGTTCTAACTTGATGCATAATTGGTGCATTTTTCTAGGGGGAGTAATTCAAGACATATCTCTATCCTTGGACTAATGGTGGTTTCCTCTCAAGGGGAGCTGGTAATAGTTGTTGCTGATAAGGGGAGCCTATTAGTTGCTTCATGAAGGAGTATACGAACATCAAAGGGGAAGAAAATTAAAGAGAAGAAATAATGTTCTCCTCAGTGGGAGATAGTATGATTTCTTGTAGAAGTTGTACAATTATTGGTCAAAGGGTGAAATGTGCTATTGTTTTATGCAAATATGTTTGGCCCTTTGTCCTTGATGTCAAAGGGGGGGAATAAGCAGGTGTGTTTTGCCATCAATGCCAAAGGGGGAGATTGTTGGAAGTGGTTATCATTGATTTCAACACTTTGTGAAATGTTTGTGGTTGTCATTTATGTCAGCACTTAACAAGTAGGGGAGATTTTTGAAATTTGATGTCTTTGATGTCAATACTTGGTGAGATTTTGGTAGCGATTGTTGCTTGGCAGTAGTTTTCACTATTGAAAACTTTCTATTTGAATTGTCATTATTTTATGATGGTGTGTTTTTGGTGTTCATGGTTGGATGTCATGCCTTGATTGAAGACATGTAAAGTTGTATAGTGCATGGTTGTTTTCAGTAGAGTTGATTTCATGATGATATATTAATATGAGGATTAGAAGTGTTGCTAATGGTGGAGAGATGTAGTTGATGGTCTACAATATTTTGTAGGATTTCTCCTATTGTTCCTAATGAAGTGTATGTTGTTGAAAAAAATTTCTAGCCTCTGCAAGTTATTAAAAGTTTCTGGTTCAGGAAGGTATTGTAAAGATTGTTTGGGAGAATGCTTTGCATTCCTCCATTGTTGTTGAAGTTATGGTCTTGTGGTTTGGGATTCAAATTTTGTGTTATGTAGATATTATACTCCTATCTTTTTAGGTCACCTTTGTTACCAAGGAGATTTTTGTGAATTGTAAAAGGTTGGCAGTGTTGTTGGCTAGTTTGAATGGTCTAGAAAATTCTCTACGTTTCTCTACATTAATGTCTCTTCTCTTGCGGCTTGGTGAATGTTCCCTTAGTATCTATGCAATTTCTCAATTCCAATTTCATGGGTTGAAGTGGTCTAAATTTTTTTTTTATTAATGTTATATCCCATGGCTATGCATTCTATGTTTATGGGAAGAAGTATTCTATTCATTTTTGGTTTGTGGTAGCTATTGGTGGCATGAAAATATGAAAGAAGTGTCTATAAGTGTTGTATGATGTTCAAGGAACATTTCTATGTGATTCATAGATTAGTGGTTGATATTTTTGTTGTTGCATTGTGTTTGAGTTGGTCTTCTAGGTAATTTATGGATATTTGGATGATAGAGCTTGTTCTCTTGCTTGTGCTCAGTGCTTAATGGTTTGCACCAACATATGAAGTTGTGTTAAGATAGATTTGGTTCCTAATATATCTTGGTTAGAACTACATTAAGTAAATTTAATTGAAGTTATGTTTTTGGGCCGACTGGTTATGTCCTTCATGTTTCATCTACATGGTTACTTGTTGTGAACTTCGGTTGATGTGCACCAGTGTGTGAATTATTTGAAGTCACATTGTAAGATATAATAAGGTTGTCTTTGGTCCTCTCTATCCCTTGGATGGCATTGATTTTTTATAACCGACTTGTTGAAATCATTGTTTATCTTTCTTCTAGCTAACCTAAATGATGTTGTGTGATGTTGCAAAGGATATAAATGGAAGATAAAATCAGTTGCAAAGTGTGTAAGTGTGTGAGTTTGGAATATAATTGAATATCTTGTAGAGGAAGTATGAAAGTTTTTGGAAGATAGATCAAATGTGCTTTAGTGCCTCATTCAATAGAGTGTATTGTTGACATGTTTTTGTGCATTATAAATCTTCTTATATCCTTCTCTTCAAGATAGTGAATCTCATAAGGTCCTTGTATCTTTCCCCTCGAGTTGTGTGTGCTTCAATTATGCAAGTCTCTTGTATATTTCTCTAAGGTTGTGCCCCTTAGCCTGTAAGTCCTTGGTGGTGAGCCTAATTATAATTTTGTTAGTGAGGTTCTATATTGTGATTTACCTCTCACCATGGGTTTTTCCTCATTGGGTTCTCCACATAAATATGGTTTTCTATCATGGATGTGTGTTCCTTGTTTTATCTTTATTGTTGTTGATCTGGTTAAGAATAGGATTGTTGTATCTTTCATTGCTAAGGGTTGTTGAACTTGTTAAGGGGTTAAACTACTATATCATTCATTGTTGTTGATTTGTTTAAAAGTTTTAATTTGAAGCTTATATGTGTTGAAGAGTTCAAGTTATGGAGGGGTTTAAGTTTTTCTAATACTAATTCACCTCCCTCTTAGTATTCAATGTGTTCAATAGGCTTATAGAGAGTACTTGTTTCAACATGAAATCCTTTTGAATTATAATACCAATCCTTTCAAAAAATAAAATACCAATCAATCCTACTTTAGCACCAAAGATGCAACAAGAACTAGCTAATCCAAGAAATAAGAATGGTGATATTAGACTCTATATGGTTTCAGGAACTTGAACATGTATTATTTGAAAGACAACTACACCCTTCCAAATATGGAAGAATTAATACAAAAGAGAACTATTTGTGAACTATTATCTATGATGGATGGTTTCTCTACCTATAATAAGGTAAATTTTAATATTTTGAGCAGTGAAAATTTACTTTTATCACTTCAAATGGGACATATCTATATGTTTGGATGAATTTTGATTTATCCAATGTTGGAGAAAATTTTCAAAGGACTAGGGATGTAGTATTTTATAATTTAATTGATATATAATTATTGTTCATTGAGATGATTTGATATTGTTTTCCAAGAAATTTGAGGACCATTGTGATCATTTGGAAAATATTTTGTAAAGATGTATGGAATATAGTATCTCCCTAAACCATAAAAGGTGTATGTTTTGGGTTAGAAAGGGGAAAATATTGGGTCGTATTGTGTTAAAAATATGTACTTTAAATTGACCCTAAAAGAGTGACTTAAATTAATAATAATCTTTAGCCTAAAACAATTAAAGGAATATAGTCTTTATTTGGTCAAATCAATTTCCTTAGGAGGTTTGTGCCAATTTTTTTGAGAATATAAAATCCATTTCCAAGATGTTTAAAAAGAGATAGACCATAGTATGAGAAGGGAATCCCATCAAAGCATTTTGAGATATCAAAGAAACAATCAAATAAGCCACAATGATATAATTTCATAACTTCTCAAATTGCTTTCAATTATATTAATTTACTTCATTCCATATAATTATTGTTGTGCTATTGGGAAAAAAAAAATGGTTTTGAGTATTTTATATCCTTCCTTAGAAAGTCCGTTTAGGCCAAAAAAAATAAAATATGATGCCATGGAAAAGAATTCTTATGCCCCAGTTAAAGCAATGAATAATTTTAGATGTTATCTAGTTGGCATAATATTTGTAGCCTATGTACCACATACTTTAGTGAAATATATCTTCACTCAATAGGTAGTGATTGGAAGTGTTGAAATAATGGATGCACAATGTCCCTGAAGTTGTAGCCTTCAAGAAGACCTTTTCCAAGAAGAAATTCACCCACATAGAAAGTGTTGCAACTAAGGGCATGCAAATGGATATTATTTGATTGATATCTAGAATATCATTACAAATGTACATATGCCTTGAATATATAAGCATGAGTGATATACAAGATGCAATATGATGTTGCCATGTGTCTTAATCAAACATCATGTGACAACATGTAAACCCTAACTGTGTACTTAGGGAATGATAAACTATTTGAGATAAGTTCTAAAATAGACAACTCATCTTCTAGAAGGAATCTTATCTCCTACAAACATGGACAGGATAATGGCCCCATTATTAATGATTTTCTAAATAATACAACCTAGGACTTAATTAAATATAATGCCTAAGTTAAACTTATGCTAGTGTAATAAATAGTTAATTACAATAACACCCCCCCATAAGTGCAACTTAGGAAGGAAATTATTATGCAATGATTATGCAATGATGATGATGGATGATGGGTCTCAGCTACATGATGGCCATTTTAGATACCCATTTACAAAAGAGAATGAAATGCAACAAATCTCCCACAAATGGAGAAAAGGGGAAAACCAAACGGGAAGGAAACCCCTCTCCAAAAAGGAGATGAAATGCAAAGAAGTGAAGAAGGATGGAGGACTCCATGATATGTTAGTGTAATTAATTATTTATTACACTAGCATAAGTTAACTTAGGTCTTTTATTTATTTAATTAAGTCCTAGGTTACATCATTAGAAAACCATAAATAATGAGGTCATTACCCTTTCCATGTTTGTAGGAGATAAGATTCCTTCTAGAAATCATCTAGAACTTATATCTATCTCATCATCATTCCCTAGGTAGGTTGTTAGGGTTTTCATGTTGTCACATGTTGTGTGATTAAGACACTTGGAAACCTCTTAGTGTATTCTATATTTCTCTCTTGCCTATTTAATCAAGGCATATTTACACTTGTAACATATCTCATATCTCATAATAAAATTTCTATTTGAATGCCATTGTTGTAACACTTTCTGTGTGGGTGAATATTTTCTTAGAAAAGGTCCTGCATCGAAGACTAAAACTTCATTAGGGACACTGTGAATCCATCATTTCAATATGGTATCAAAGCTTTTCCAGTGAAAATTCATCCCAGGATCAAGGAAGTTGGCTTGTGAGATTCTTTGCAGGGTTGGGGGTTTTACTTTTTAGGCTATTTGGTTCTACTCGGGGACCATGTTCTTTTCTTCTACAGACCAGGTTCTTTCTGACCTCTCCATTGCACTCAGAAGGCCTCAAAACCTATAGATGGCCTGCCCATTGGCCAAAATTTAAGATATTTTCACTGGGAGCCATTTGAGGTATTATCTAGGGTTTGTAATTTTTTGTACTATCTGTACAAATTTGCAAAAAAATAATTCCCTTTCAGTCATCTTCCATGGAATTTTTTTTAAATCATCAGGCTTTTTTTATTTGCAATTTTGGGCTATTTCTCCTATTGTTTGGCAAAAAATTAATATATGTTTTGGGTGACCTGCAATTAAATTAGAAGTTGACATCTAAGGGTTTAATAATTTACCTGTGGAATATAGTCATCGACTTCATATTTTTCTATCGACATTGATAATATATTTTGCATACTTTATTTTAAATTTATATCGGCTTTTTTAATTAAATTTTGAATTGCAAATATTTTGCAATATTCAAATTTTTTTTGTCGGCTTCTGCCACTTCAAACTCTACAAACACCATCCTCCATTAGCTCTAGTCACATCATCTGACCATTGTCAATCCTTTAGCCGACCTCTCATCAACATTTTTTTCTTGGCATCCATCCACCGAGAGCTTCGAACACTTCACTAAGCCCCCGCCAAAGACCCTATTTGATTTGGTGTCTAAGGGCTCTACTTAAACCTTGAGCGATGCCACCATCTCTATCGGTCATGCCACTGAAGGTCCACCCAACTGCCGCTCCAATGCCACCAATCTGGGGGCACATTTTTCTACCCTTTTTTCCTATGGTCACATCAGCGACCAAGGCCAAATTTTTTTTAGCCTCAAGGCTTAAAATTTTCCCCTAGTTAGCTTGTAAACTCTCATAACAACAAAAATTTTCTAAGGGTCATAACTTTTGCATACGATCTCAAAATCCAGTAAATAGGATACCATTGGAAAGGTGCTAAAGTCTACTTTCCAATGCCGCTCTCTAATTTTTTAGGATTCTACTACCATAAAAATTTCCAGTCAGTTGAAGTGAAAACCCTAGTTTGCACTTGGAAGGCGATATCTTCACATCAAATTGTCAAATTTCTATCATCAGTCCTTTCATTTCTTTTAGATTCAACACCAAGTGATTTGCTTTGGTAGTTTGTCACTTTGAGAAAATTTTGTCATCACTTGGTTATCCTATTTTTGGAGGAAGATTTTTTGCATCAAGGGGCTTCATTTTAGTTGTAATTTGACATATCATCAGATTCACAACATCTCTTTTCAGATTTTTTTTTTTCTTGAACATTGGTTCTTTCTGTAATGGTCAATACAAGTTTTGAAATCCTAACATCTCACAACTATCACATGTGGAAAATCAGCATGCAACGTTTCCTCTGGTCAAAAGGCCTATGGTCAACATTGAATGAAAATCAACCACATTTGACTAGAGAGTATGAGAAGTTTCAACATCACATCAAGTGTGAGGAGGCCATGGGACTAATTGTTCTTCATGTCTCCAATTCTTTGTTTTCCCACATTGAGGGGTGCTCCACTCCAAAGGAGGTATGGGATAAGCTTAAATACTTTTTTGGTTCTATCAATGATGTTCGTGCACTAAAATTAGAGTTGAAACTTGCTTCACTCTTAGTTGATACATTTCCATCCATAGAAGACTATTTGGTGAAATTCAAGTCTTTGAGGATGTAGCTGTCAGGGTATGGTAAAGAAAAAATAGACAAGGAATGCATTTTCATGATCTTGTCCAAGTTGAAAGGTTCTTTTTCCTATTTTTCTACTTCCTTTCACTCTATTGTGGATGGCTTAGGAGATAGTTTTGTGATTCCTTCTTTCAAGAATTTTTGTGAGTAGTTGACAAGGGAATAGTCCAAACTCAAAGTCTCATGGTCTTGTTGCAACACCATCCAAATGGAAAGGAGGGAATAAAGAAAATTCTAATACAAGATCCATTGAATCATCACATCAAAAGGAATAAAGGCCTAAGAAGGAGAGGCCAAAATACAGTTTCTGTAATGGGCTTGGACATCATGAGGAGACATGTTTCAAGAAGGAGATTCATGAGCTGAGACTGATTCTACAGGATCACAACATCACTCTTCCTCCTTCTGTCAAGTCACACCACTCTTCTTCACATGAGGAGTCCTCTTCAAGCATTGCAAGGATTGCCATAGTTGATATTCATGTCAAGGGACATTCTTTGATCACTGCCCTAGTTGATAGATAGGAAGGATGGATCATTGACTCAAGTACTTTTTGACATGTCACCCATTCTCCTTATCATATCCTTTGGGATACCATGAGACCTCCAAATTTTGACAAGATGTTCACAGCAAATGAAGACATTGTTCATGTAGCTACTCTTTGTGATGTCACTTTGGATGGGGGCATTTGCATTATGTTGCTTATATTCCACAAATGGCTCACAATCTAATTTATGTTTATTACCTTGCACAAGAGGGTCTAAAAATTGAGTTTACATCCGATTTAGCTATCATTAGGGATCAGTTTGATACAATCATTTCCTATGGTGAAGCTGATCATCACTTTAAGGTGTACAAGTTCTCCAAGTTTTGGGATCGTGCTCAACCAGTTCCTAATTCTCTAGATTCTAGGTTAGGAAGCAATTCTCCTCCTCGCCAGGGTTGCGGTGGTTGGATTGAGCTAGATCTTCTTTCAACACCATCTTCTTCATCACCCACCTCTCCATTGAGATTTGATTCAATAGAGTAGGGTTCATTCACTTGTGGCATCCAAATAGGTTCATGACAGGTCTTGTTGACTTGGCTTCTCATTTCTCCATAGGCTTTGAAGACATTTTAGAGGGGACCACTCTCCTTTATGGGGGAGATATCAAGTCTCCTATTTTTGTTCATTTTTTGTATTTTTGTGATGGTTGAAGTCCTTGCGGGGTAGATGTTGAGTCCTCCAATCATCTCCAATCATCACTCTTCCATCACTTTTTTGAATTTCATCTCCTTTTTGGAGATGGGTTTTCTTCCCACTAGGTTTTCCTCTTTTCTCTATTTGTGGGATATTAGTTGCATTTTCATATCATTTGTAAATAGGTACCTAATATGGCCATCATCTTGCTAGGACCCATTATCCATTCCATAATCATTGCATAATAATTTCCTCCCTAAGTTGCACTTATGGGGGGTGGTAAAATCTAGTGGGAAGAAAACCCCTCTCCAAAAGGAGATGAAATACAAAGAAGTGAGGAAGCATGGAGGACTCCATGATACCCCCAAGTACGCCATCCATCACATGGATATAATACAATCAATAGCCCCCACATAGGAGGGAAATAGAGAGACTATATAGCCCCCCCAGAACATGTGATCGACTACATAAAAGGTAAGTGTTTGTAGACAAAACAAGATCCAATGTCAACAAACATCTTGTCTCCCTTTCAGAAGAAACAAAACCAAGTGTAAGTCCAGGGATGCTTCCCATTCCAGATAGGAATTGAAGGAAGGTAGGATGAATGTGAATGATGAATATGTCTCTAAATATTGCTCATATGTATCATTTTTCACTGAGGATGAAGATGCCACAATCCATGAAGTGGGTGACAAACTAAGACAATGTGGAAACTGATGTTGAACTATATCCAAAGATTGCAATATAGTTATCCTTCCATTGAAGGAATAGATGGAGCCTAGATTTCCCCCCTAGAATGAAGTGTCCTCAAAACCATTGAAAGAATTATGAAGCAATAAAATTGTCCAAACCACATGTCTCTCACTAGGAAGAAGCAAATCCAATGGTATATGTTGAAGAAACTTTGACTCTGTAATGAAGTGGGAGGGAAGAAGTCTGATATAAGAAATATTTAAAGAGAGAACAAGTGCCTCAAAGATAGTATCAGGATCCCCAATCAAGTTCAAGACGCAAGAATGTGGAGACTCAAAAAAATTGTCCAAAGTAGGATCTAAATAGAGGAGTGATATCCCCTCAATAATGTCCTCCAAATCTATAGAAGTAGCCAAGTCAACAATCCCTGAAACAAATCCATCCTATGATGTCAAGTTTGGAAAACTAGATGTGTCATGATGAATGGAGATGATAGAAGCCTCAATAAATGAATTTAGAGAAGGAATCATTTAATGTGAAGGGATACTAATTGTCTCTGATGGATAAGAAGTGTCTGTAGAACCCCTGGCATCCTCATCTGAAGATTCAAGACATTCCAAATCTGAAGGCTCTTGAATAGCAATATCACCATGGGGTACCTGATCTGAAGAATGACATTCTAAAACATGATCATCAGGGAATGTTGGAGTATTTGAATCTCCATATAGCTCCCAAATCTTAGTCCAAAGGATATGAGGACAATCACAATGATCAATAGATTTCAAAAAATCACAATCAACTTGCATTGCAATGATCTCTAAGATAGTATATCTGCTACAACTCCAAGCAAATTCTTGAATACCTTCACTTCGATGGGGAACTATACCATACAAATGTGGCAATAATTCAAGTAATTGGAGATGGTGGATGATCCCATTTCGCCATTGTTTATAGTTTCCCTTGTGCCAAATAACTAATGAAGGAGTATATACAAGCCCCATAATGTACTATTAAATTTCTCCAAAATACAAAGACAATGACCTTCAATACTAGATAGAAACTTCCAAATTTGATATACAATTGAAGAGATGCCACCTAATGCAAAAAATCCATTTTCCAATCTTCAAGATATCCAAGTAGTTGAACAAATGCACCAAATTGAAAAAATAATTCAAGAGTACCTGGAGCTGAAACTAATCAAAGTGAATGGACTGATGAAAAAAACTCTGAAATATCTTCCTGATGTCGTTGGAATCACCAAATTTTAACAAGCTGATGAGAAGATATTGGATTTTGAGTCCAAAATGGGTTGACTTCAATTGAATTGTAATTTTTATAGTAGCAAAATTCTGTAAAATGGATGTCACCACTAGAAAGTAGACCAAATCCTATTTCTGACAATATATCATTTGCTAAATTTTGATACCCTAGGGAAAAGTTATGAAAAAAATAGAAAAAGGCATATATTAGGCACTCTACAGGCTAATTTGGGGAAAAAATTCAGCTCTGAGGCACTAGACACCTAGTCGCTGATATGACTAGGGTGGTGTTTGAGGAAAAAAATAGAAGCACCACTCCAAGCAGCAGTGGGATAGAGATTGAAGAAGCACCATTGGTGGTAGACTCTATCAATGGTGGATTTGCACTTGATGCTAGCAGTGAAAGGAGAACGAGCTGACAACAAATTTTGACTACAACTCCAATGGCACTGATGGTTGGTGGCAGTGAGAGAAGAGCTCAGACGATGACGAAAACTAGAGTATAGGTGGGAAGGAGCAGGAGAACCAAAAAATGATGGAAAGTCAGCGACAGTGGCCGGTGATGTGACTAGTGGGCCACCCTCTATACAAAGCTTTAATGTGGCTGACAATAGAATTTTTGCACTTTATTAAATAAACAAGCCAACAAAAAGAATGATATATTTGATTTTTAATATTGCATTTCTGCAATTAAAAATTAAAAAAAAAACTCCTTTTCAAAATATAAGCCAACTAATATTTAATCTGCAAAGCCTTTTAGAAACCGACTGATAAAAAATATGTCGATAATTAAAAATATTTTTATCTGAAAAAATGTTGACGGGGGATATAAAATAGCTAATGATTTAAAAAAATATGATGCTGACTATACAATATAATTGCGGGTCACTCTGGAGAAAAAATATTTTTTTGCAAACTATAGAGAAATGCCTAAATAATTTTTTTTGCCAAACAATAGAGAAACTAGCCCTGATGTTTTGAATAAAGAAAATGGCCTGCAACTAAAAAAAAAATTCCATAGAGCACAACTGGCAGGGAGGATTTTTCACCTCAAATTTCTATGGATCGTACCAGTTGATTTTCCAAACCCTAAAATACCTTTGATGGCTCTTGGGTTGATGTATCTGATTTTGATGAATGAACTAGAAATCCTAGGGTTTCAAGGCCTTCTAAAGACAATGGTGAGCTCAGATCTAACTCAATCTACTCTATAAATCAGCTTGGTCCTTAGGTGGAGCCAAGTAGCCTGTAATGAATCTCACTAGCCTTACTTTCTTGATCCTGGAATGAACTTTTAATGGAATGACTCTGATACCATGTTGAACTAATGGATGCACAATGTCCTTGAAGCTACAACCTTCAAGAGGACATTTTCCAAGAAGAAATTCACCCACACATAAAGTGTTGCAACTAAGGGCATGCAAATGGAGATTATCTGATTTATATCTAGAATATGATTACAAATGTGCATATGCCTCGAATATATAGGAATGAGTGATATACAAGATGCAATATAATGTTGCCATATGTCTTGATCAAACATCATGTGACAACATGTAAACCCTAACTACCTACCTAGGGAATGATAAACTGATTGAGATAAGTTCTATAAAAGACAACACATCTTCTAGAAGGAATCTTATCTCCTACAAACATGGAAAGGATATTCACCCCATTATTAGTTATTTTCTAAATAATGCAACCTAGGACTTAATTAAATATAATGCCTAAGTTAAACTTATGCTAGTGTAATAAATAATTAATTACACAAACAGGAAGAATATGTAGGGGTTCAATATTGAGATCCAAATAACAAATCTAGTCAAGGGACAAGGTATACAAAGGCTAATGAAAAAATCAATTTTAGAAGTAACTGAAGTAAATAAATTAGACATGGAAGATAATGAAAGGAAATTTAAATTGGAGGGATAAACTTGGTACAAATATATATTACATTATCTATTCCACCTTAATTTTCTAGAGGAAATGATCGAGAGACAAAAAATACTTTGATGTTCCATGTTATAAACTATATTTTTTTAGGAAATGAATTGTTCTAGAGGAATAGAGATGGTATTCTTTTTAAATTCCTAGATGATAAGGAATTTGTTGTAGTATTACAAGAGATGCAAGGCGGGGACTACGAAGGCCACTCTATGTCCAAGATAAAAACCCACAAAATCATCCAAACAAGATATTGATGGTCATCCTTATTTACTAATGCACAAAAAATGATCAAGAGTTGTGATGTTTTCCAAAGATTCTTTGGTAGATTAAAGGAATCTAGATATTTTTCCTTAAAACCATTAATAGAGGAACGTACCTTTCAATAGTAGGTTTTTGAATTCATTTGTGATATCAATAAGAATTCTATTAGTGGATTCAAATGGTTCCTAGTGGCTATTGATTACTTCACAAAATAGGTAGAAGTCATTCCCACTAGAAAGGCTACTAGCAAGGTCATGATTGAATTTCTCATGGATCATATTGTTATAAATTTTTAGCTTTTGAATAAAACTATAATAGATAATACCATGTATTTTAGATCCTTAGAATTCATTGATATTTTTTAATTATGGAATTAGCTTTTACCAAATGTTATTCCTCATATCATTCACAGGAGAATGAGTAGGCTAAGTAAAATAGTAAAATTTTGATGAAGATAATTAAAAATACGTTGGAAAAAGAAGAAATATTGGGATTCAAAATTGAGGTTAGCTCTATGTGTTGATCTAGTCACACCCAAGAAATATACAAGGAAATTTCCATATAGATTAGTATATGGGATGGATGCAACATTTCCTATTAATAATCTATTACCAATATACAAATTCATATAGGAATAATTTGAGGAGATAGAGGATGCCACTATTTATAATTTAAACTAGTTGATTGATTTGGATAAAATTAGAAGAAGAGCTCATTTATTCAATTGAAATAAACCAATTAAATACTTGTTTGATAAAAGAGCTAGTATCAAGAAGTTTGAAGTTGGAGACTTGGTGATAGTATGAAATGCTAGGTTACAAGACAAAGGGAAACACAATAAATTAAATCCCTTATGGTTAGGACAATACATAGTTGTAAATTTTCATGAGAAGGATTCATATTTTATTAGAAGTCTAATTGGAGTATTTTAGGAATTGCTAGTGCATGGACAATTTCTAAAAAATTTCCTCTCCTAGACTCCATCCTTTCTCTTTCCATGTGCATTTATCTCCTTTTGTTATTCCTTTTGTATTCATGGTTTTTTATGATCCATGGTGAAGTGTGTATGTTTTTTTTTTGGGTCTTTGTCTTGAAGTATTTATGAATCCTATGTCCTACTCGAATGTATATCCCAAACTAGAGACACTATTGACACTCAAATTTGTAATTCTATTTTTTCTTGAGTCCCTTCCACTATGTTTGTCTTATTTTTCACTAGTAGTTTATAACTGATCTAATATATTTAAACTTGGTCCTCTAATTCTTAGAAGATATAAAAATCAAAAAAAATCTAAGTCTAGACTATTTATAGTGTTTTCTTTAGTTTTTACATATTTCTCAAAATTTTAGACTAGCATGCTTGTCCATACCTACATACCCTCCCTACTAATCCCAACAACCTACTTAATCCCTTGTTGAAATTTTTTCTAAGCATAGCTTTATCATAATTTTAGAGTTTTAGGGTTGTCCATAGTTATGTCCCTATTATCAAAATTATAAGAAATATGGCATACTTGTGTCTTCCTTGCATATGTTATAATTTTATAATTTTAAATTTTGTTATCTCATGGTGTCATTGCTTTGGAATTCTTGATCCTTGAAGCCTAAAATTATATTAAACACCTAACTATTTTACATTCATTAGACTTTCAAAATTTCTCAGCCACTACATCCCTTGGTACTCATTCCCCTTCACCTCCACTTCTTGAACTCTAATACCTTACTCTCCAAAACATTACTAAGTCTATTAGAATTGGAATTTCAACCATTTCTTATGTAGTTAGCTATTTTCATCAAATCCTTAAATCCCACAACATGACCAATTCCTCAAAATAATCTATCAAAGTCAAACTCGTTTCTTTCCATTAACTCAATACCAAGTTAATCCTTGTCCCAACTCAATCCTAACATCCTGAAAGTATTTTCCTTTTCAAGGTTCTCTTGTTGGCTTTCCCCCATATCACATGACTTCCTTTTCAACCTCATTTCCCTACAAACCCAACAAAGGAATAAAGAATATTTTCCAAGTTTGTGATGTCACAAATTTCAAATTTTTGTGAACCTACTAAAGTGAAACAAGGAGAAGGAATGGTTTTAATGTTTTGGAAATTTCACCAATTCACAAACTTCTTGAAATTTTGATGTGGTTCTTTCATTCACACAAAGTGCAAAATTTTGATATGGTCAACAACAAGTGTGAAAATATTGAAGAAGGAAACAAAAAAAATTGTAATTTCCTTGATGTTATAAATTTCATGAGTTTGTAAAATTACTAAAAATGTGACAATGGTTTGTAGGAGCTGAAAATTAGCTCTATCTGAAGACCACCTACAAAAACAATGAAAACCTTCTACAAGGGAGTATGCAAGAAATGAGCTTACTTGATATTAATATCTATCAAATATGATGATGAGGTATGTTTAAAAATTTACAATGACCTTTCTTATATAGACAAGGTGTGATTAAGTACCAAATACAAAACATTAAATGACTTGTGTCATTATTAAATGACATGAGCCATCATTAAATGACCTAGTACTCTAATATCTAATAAAAGATAAAAAGATAAAACCTTATCTAAACAACTTAAATATTCCTAGGACCTAAGTGGACTTAATATGTAAATAAGACCCCACTAATAACTAGTTAGGAAAATTACTTATTTACACCAACTGTTTTATATTTCACTAAAATTTTGATAGATTTTTCAAGGGTGTTGACTAGTTTAAATTCCATCAAGGAGGCCAAAATAAGTTATTTTTATGGGTGTGATTAATAGTTTAAATTGTTTCTAACTTCTTCAATCATTAAAGCATAAAGGGATATTCAAAAAAATTAGCACCAAGATTTTGTCCATTGCATCCTCTCATCAACAACATGGTTGTGATACAGTTGTATCCCAACCAAATGGTTCTGCAATTTGAAACATAATAGTTAGAGAGTTGCTTATCATGAAATTATAATGTAACAAGTTTCACTCATCTACTTGAATGATTTTCCCTTTGGTTTCTCTTTAAAAGGAGAACTCATTTTTTAATGGAAATACTTGGAAAAACAAGAGGGAAATACTCTTATTGTGATAATGTCAATTTTATAGAAATAAGTTCAATTTCCATTATTGTTATAGTTGTGTTGTAATAATATTTCTAAACAATTAATATTAATAAATGTTCTTTGTCTAAATTGTCTCCAATTCTAATTTCTCATTTCTTTGGATTGATGTGCCAAGGGCTTTAAAATTATTTGTACATAATTATTATAAAAAATTACTATTTAATATTAGTTTTTACTAAAGGAGTAATGTAAATATTTTATGAATAATAGTAAGAAATATGGAATTTGTAATGGACTATAATTTAGATCTTAGACGATAGGGCCATATATGATTAATTACTGTAAGGTAGTAATAAAGAAATAAGCCAAAAAAAATATTGTAGTATTATGATGCAATGAATGCATGAAATTAGTGACTTTATAATCTACTAGAAGGAATTGATCTCTTAGATAAATAACTTCTCCCGATCCACAATATGTCAATCATGTAAAATTCATCAAATGTAATTTAATTTTTTAAATTATTGTTGCATTCACACCTGAGAAGTTCAAGATACGAGGAAGTAAGTCTTTGTTGATTGTAATGTCACAAATTTGTTGGTGAGTGTTTTTGCATTGCACAACACAAATAAAACACAAGTGTTCTATCTCCCTTGAAAGGTGACTTCCTGTAGAAAGTCTTTAGAAAATAAACCCAAGGTTTTATACTTCATGTAATACCCCTCGTGTTGTTACTTTCTAGATTCTCTTTTGTGTTTAGTTGTGTACTTGGGGTTGTGATGGTGATTATTTCACTGGTTTGATTTGTGTGGATTCACAGTTTAGCTTGATTGGATGTGCATGATACTGATTATGATGATTTATGATATATAATATGTGGTGTTCATACTATTTGGATATGTTATTGCTTTTATGTGGTACTATGTTGTGATGATATGGTTTTATGCTTATTTCTGGATATGGATTATGATGTGTATTCTAGTGAGTCTTGGTGAAAGGACAGGGTAGATTGACGTTGGTTTCATGCATGATGCTGGTACTGGACACCAACTCCACCTACATTGTCAGGTCTGAGCGTATCCCACAAACCCAACGAGTATGAAGTTGATAAAAAGGAGTTGATAAGGAAGTGTCCCCGTCCAATTTTTTCATCCCCGTTGTTGTGTCTAACAGGGTTGTTCATCCACAACCCCGTCTTCATTTTAGTATGGTTTGGTGATGGCATTTATTTTAATCTATGTTTATGTGTCATTTAATTAATGCTAATGTTTGATATTTCCTTGGTAGATTATTAATGCTATTTAATTGATATAATTAAATAGTTAGGTAAATGTTGTTAAGTTAATTGTTCAATTTAAATTTATTAAGTGTTAAAGATTGTTAAATTAAATGTTGTCTATTTAATTAAAAGGATAAATAAATAAATAATATTGTTAATAATTATAAATTGTCATTTTGTAAAATGAAATAAAATAATTTAATGATTTCATTGATAATTATCAAGTTGTGGATAAATATTAAATAAAGTGATTTTTAATTAATTTTGTGTGATAATTATGAGCTTTAAATCAAATAAAAATAAAAACAAAAGATTTCATTCGAAATGGAGAAAAATCAAGAAAAGAGGAAAAAGGACAAATGCATGTTTAGTTCTTTTCGAAAATGAGAAAAGCAATGGAAACTTGCTTGTTGGATGGATTTTGGTTTTTGAAAAAGAAAGGAGTTTTTTTAATTTATTGGGAAAAAGGAAGAAGTTTTCTTCATGGGCATTTTTGTGGTTTTGGAAGAAATAACTATTTTTGCAAAAAATATTATGCTTCTCTAGTTTTTCTCTATAAAAAAAAATTATTTAGAATTTAGTTTCAAAGAAGAAAATTTGGAAAATTTGTTGAGGAAGAAAAAAATAAATTCGTGAAGGTTTTTTTCGAATAGGAAGGAGTTTTTCGCGCTCGTTACTTCGTTGCAAAGCACAGGACTCCAGGTTCTTGATTACTATCTATTGTTTCTTTTTAATCTCTAATTGAAAATGAATGTCTAGTTTCTCCTTATTCGAATTGGTGATCGTATTTAAAGAAAGTTTGTATTTGTTGAATGAAAAACCATCTTGTTTTCTCTCTGATCCATTTTGCTTGTTATATTTTGTGCTGGAGATATTGTAATTTTTTCCTGGAGAAAAACTTGTGAGATGGAAAAATTGTTGTGGGAATTTGAGAAAATATATATTCTATTTTAAGAAAAAAAAATAATAGACTTGTCTGTATTTTGTCTGTGGAGATTAGTTTTTATAAAAAAATATATTATTAATCTATTTTTGATGCCTGGGAAAATTGAATATTTATTAAAAACTGTATATATATCCATAATTTGTATGCTGATATAAAGTATTTATATGTGTGACTTGTTGTGTTTGCATTCACAGAAAGTATCTGGGTTTCCTGTTGTTTTAAATAGAAAAAAAATGAAATTATAAAATATATATATATATATATATATATATATATATATTTAATAAATAAATATTTTTGGGTTTGGGGAGGGAAGATGTCGTACCCCAACCCCCGCCCCCTCTACCTAACCATATGGGTTTGTGGGAGAGGCTGTGTGCAGCTCATCCCACGACTGCACACAACAGCCTTTTGTTGCTGCGTAGCCCTAGGAGGGGTTGTGACCTCCCCATATAGGGACGTTTGTAGCCTCCCCCATGACTGGCTATATTTATTTTTTAATTTCATTTTTATATTTAATATATATATATATATATATATATATATATATATATATATATATATATTTAAATAGATATGTATATATGTATATATATATAAGTTATGTTATTAATTAAAATATGCAGATTTAAAATGTGAATATATATATATATGTATATATGTATGTATGTATATATATGCATAGAAATGTGTGTGTGTGTATATATCTATATTGGATGTAAATATAGAAAAATCTTATGATGGTTATTGCAATGCCTGATTTCATGTTGTGATTGGATAAATTGAAAGCAAACATTTTTATTAAATTGTATTGAGTGATTAATATATTGGGTAAATTTGATGTTTATATTGTGTGGATGGAATCGTGCGTTGCAATGAGTTTATTTTTAAACGCGTTTGTTGAATTATAGAAATTATTTTTTTATAATGAAATCTTGAAGTCATGTAATTGTTTAATTCTTTAATTTTCCTTAGGTCATTTGTTGTTTTGCTTGAGTTGGTTTTTGGACATATGGGAGCCCTCAAGATAGTTAACCCTCTGTAGGAGTTGAGGTTATTTGGTTTTAGGCTTCCAGAGGTGAGAACATACTTGTTATATTTTGATTTTTCTTTTGTTTTGATGTTTGACAACACTTTGATTGTAACTATGATTCTGACGTTATGCTTGGGTTGTACCTATTTTTATGAGTATCTATGGATGTGGATGTTACCGATTTGATTGTGCCTCGCATGTGTTTTAGTTTAAGATTCAATACTTCCTTTTGTTGGTACAACCCCTTGGAGCTTTGGCTTTTGTGGTTTGGGTTTCTATGGAGAGTGGCTCTTTGTGGGTGTCGGCGCACAAAGGGGAAATCAGGATAACCCATGCTAGAGTTAGTGTAACAAGTGATAACTTAATTAAATAAATTAGAGGGTTGGGTATAAATAACATTAACAAGATAAGTAATGATGCCCCATTCACCCGTTAGAGATTTCGAAGACTAAGGGTGAACTGAAAAGGCCGTGGTTGGCAAGATCGTTACCTCATCTCCATGAGAGGTTAACGGTTCCGCACGAGTCACCCTATGGGGCCAACACTTAGAGAGGAAGCTAGGATAACTATAGATGGGGGACAACACCTAGGGAAAGGAAACCAAGATAACCCATGATAGGACTATGCGATGACACTCTCTCCTAGCATTCCCTTGATTTTGTTATCTTTGTTAGCCTCTAGAAGTGGTCTTTTGATGTTGTGTTTTCCTTTGTGTTTTTATGTCACTTTTGTTGGAGTTGAGTCTTGTTATTTTCTATTTGGATGAACTTGGTCGAGGATCCTCTCTTGTTTACTCCTAGCATGGGGTTGGTTGGGTGGAACGTGTTACGCACCCCGTTGGGTCCCCTATCAGTAGTCGTGCAGTACAGTGCAATGCTATTCAAATGCAGCTTGATTCAGAGTTCACTTTGTTGCCAAATGTATATTCTATATTTCATTCATACTTTTGTATTGATGTATTACTCCACATGTGTTGGGAAGTTTTATGATGTAAACTCATGTTATTAATCAATGTGATGTACTAAAAGTAGATGTAATGTATATTGTACTTTGTATTTCCTTCTTGGTCAATAATAGTGATTATCGCCATATGATCATGTTGTATCTGTGGAAATGTGTTTATTGCATTCCCATGTTTATATTATGTGTATGGTTATCGTATTTAATTAATCTTGTCATAATGATTTATCTCTTGTGAACATTTTTAATGTTAGCGTTATGATGGTTTATATTAATACAATTCAGAATTTCAATTTTTATCTTTTCGTTGTGGGTTAGAATATGTAATGTTACCTTGTGTACCCCAAAGGACTTGGGTGTTTAACTTGTAATATTTTAGTTGTATTATATGCATTCGAATCTTAACATACATACCTTACATGTTAGTTATTAAAAAAAATTGTGCCATAAATGTTAGACGTATTAGTTTCCTTTGGGGTTGTGTAGCAGGGTGTTACACTTCAAGTCTTGACGATGCAAAAATAGCTCAATATTTAATGTGATTTGTTGGTATCACAAGGGAAATTTATGGTTCAACAAGGCTAGAAGCTTCAAACTCAAATAAAGGTTCCATGAGATCTGAAAACTAGTTCAAACCCTGACTGTATTTCCAGATATGAAATTTGAAATCTAAAAATGATCTTAATTCATAAAATGTGGCAATGTTATGATGTTTCAATTCTAAACTAACCCAAAGAAAGATCAAAAGATATAGGGCTGAGAGAGATCCTAATCTAACACCTAAGATCAATCGTAATAATGGCTTATACTGTAGACTGACAAATCCCCATCAAAACCTATTCCTATTGTAGAGATGTAAAAATGACCTAACACATATCACACATCTTGTATGACATTTTGTCATCATCAACATCACTGTAACTTAATATCGTTGCATTTCACATCATTTACATAAAAACCCCTAATTTCCTCTATTAATTAAATAATCTTTAATTATTTAATTAATTCACTATTTTGTCATTTATCTAATCATTATTCCTCCTGATTAATTAAATAACATCAATTATTTAATTATGTCGCTAATTTACCCTATTCCCCTAAATCAATTAAATTATTAATACTTAATAGTTTAATTAAATCACTTTCCCCCTTTCTAAACAGAATAATTAAATAAATTATTCAAACATCATTCAAAACGGTCAAACAAAACAAATACAACTTTATTTATTAAATTCAAATATGACTTGCATGTTCAACTCAAAAAGCTTAATTAATTAATTATCTTCACCCCCTTTTGTGATTGAGAATATCACGACTACTGATTTCTCACTCTGATTGGCTAACTGAATCATCTATTTCCTAACTAATCCATCTATTCTTCAATCCCACTAAATAATCAACTTGATTTCCTCAATTCCACAGATTAGGAAATCTATTTCCTTTGATTAATCAATTAACACCCTTAATTGATTCAATCATAGAAGCTAACTAAACAATTTGATTCATCTCAATAGCTTTCAACAATTGATCTTGATTCAAGATTATTTAATCTTGCACATTCATCTCGAGATAGGAAATCTATAAAATAACCTTCAACCTTCTCACAAATCATCTAGAATTTACATAAGCGAAGCGTTGCACAATTACCTCTTGAGCACATTGCAATCTATCATCACAATTCTATTTCAACCTTTGCACACATTGAAGATTTTGCAACACATAATGGAGGCTTCACATTGATACAAAAAGCAATCCAACATCATTGTGAATACACTTCGACATGAGATGGGTAATGATATAAGTTATTGAATTATTTTCTTGTTCCTTGTTTACTAATACTTTGATCATTGAATTAGTGTAATAACCCATCCAAAAATTATTACTTAATTAACATTATTTCTTTTGACACATGAATATATTCCAAATTAAAAAGACATAAGTAGTGGTTAAAGTCAATCATAGCTACACATTTCCATTTAAAATGACTCAATGATTCATATATTCACTTCAAAAGTCAAATTACAATATCAGTTTGACTTGGCTCTTAAGGCCACAAGCTCATTACATTGTACACTTTACATCAAATACATAAATGTATTACATCAAGTTACATCTTAAACTAAAATATTCTTGTGAACAACTAAGGTTCTTCTTTGACGCTTGCCTCCACTGGTGGTTGAGAATGTGGTTGAAGTGCTTTACTACCCAACCATGAAGCTTACACTTCCACGAAATTCTTCTGACTTGAAGAATGCCCGACCCTGCACGAAAAGTTTAGCAAGAGAACAATCTACAAGGTGGAATCTGATGTGTTCCCATACATCAACATTTAATTTCTATCTACAATTTAGAAAAGAAAATGAAATATCTATGCTAGGAATGGCAAAGAGTGAAATCACAGAGTTCATACATACAAAATGAACTATATTGCTTGGCCAAGCATAATAATTTTTTTGCAACAAAAACATACAATAGGTTCTGGCAAAGCAAACCTATACTCTCTAAACTCCATTTTGGCACCCATCCTAGAAGGTAACTTTCTACTATACAACATCTCATAATAGTTATCTACACTCTAGTAGCATCTACCCTGAGGTGCTCTAGTCAACTAAGGTATCACTATTCCATTCAAGTATTAGAATATTCTTTCACATGTCTTCAAAATAAGGATCAGATTACTAATTTACTCTCTAAACATAAATCAGAACTATGATTCAATAGAGTAATTCAACAATCAGTCATATCATTCTTATCACTATTATATACTTTTCATCATAAGCATTTTTCCATTTAAAAATGGACTAAGAAACAAAAGAAGCTATGTAACAATTATTTGTATGTACATAGATGAAGTCTATGTGCATACACATATATGTGCCTACTTAAGTTTTTGATTTATGCATACATTTTGAAATAATCATTAATTCATATTACAATCATTAAATAATATTCCATTTGAGGTTTTTTTTATCAAAATAAAGAATCAGAATGATGCAGAGTAGGGAGGAAAACCTTCCAATAATCATAACTTAAACCAAATTCAACCAATCTTCAATCACAAAAACCTCAAATCACTGTCCTACTCACCATTCATTTTCATTCCCTTGCAATACTCCAAACAAAGAAAATTATGCATATATTTCAAAGACAACTCAAACTCACATGAGGATTGGTATTCTAGACACCCATTATAGCATATTTCAACAAATCTAAATTGTGCATATGGTTTTCTTAGACCATCATCCCTTAAAATTGACTCGTACATTGGAAAAAGCCCCAATTAGCCCTCTTTTCCAAAGCATAATCCCTCCAAACACTTTATCAACTCCAAATTCCTATTGAGAAGTTCTCCACAAGTCTCTAATAGGCTAATTTAACAACTTTTGTTGGAAGAAACACTTACAAACTCACCCAACCACCAAACCATTGTTTCAGGTCAATTTAGGTAGGTTTCATAGGGGTTTATTGGAAATCAACACTCCACACCTTGGTTAACCTTTCCAACACCTCAAACACCTTCTAATTTGTCTTTCTATGCTATTCCAACCTTCACAAATCTCTATCCAAGGGTTTTCCAATCAACCCTAACCTCTAACCATCAAATTCAACCTAGGACAACAACTTATTTCCTCCAAACGGCCTTCCTTTCTCTTGGGAACTACACCAACATAAATATTGTACCTACAAGAGCCATTACACCAAGTTTGAACCAATTTCACCAGGTGCAACGGCTTAGGGACCCATTTTGCACTCTCAAAACCTCATGAAATACAACTAGGACAACAACTTATTTCCTCCAAACGGCCTTCCTTTCTCTTGGGAACTACACCAACAGAAATATTGTACCTACAAGAGCCATTACACCAAGTTTGAGCCAATTTCACCAGGTGCAACGGCTTAGGGACCCATTTTGCACTCTCAAAACTGCAAACTCTAAATTACAAACTGCCTATAGGAAAATGGCTATAAAATGCTTCAATCTATATGGAATTCAATTAGACCAAAACCAAAATGTTGTTAACTCATGCATACATCACATTCTATAGCTTTTGGATCAATATAACTTTGTATGGATTTGTACAGTCAGCTATAACAGTAAGTCTTTTAGAAAACACACAGAAAACAAGGGTTTTTATTGCTTTTCTTTCACAAATTATTTAACCAAGAGCTTACATCAGATTTTTTGAAGCATATTTAAAATTTTCCATCTAAAATAACTCATCCAACTAACAAAAACTAACTTTTGAACCTCTTGACCATTGGTATTCCAACTACTTGCTTTTTTGCACTTTTACATATGACAACTTTTGGAAACATTGACATTTTTTGCAAAATGAACCCTAAACTGACCCAAATGACTCAAGACATTAAAAAATGGTATATTATGACCTTATTGTATTAAAAAAAGACTATCACCCCAAAAACTATCACAAGACCAAAATTGACCATATTTGCAAGATTTGACATGGTGCCCTTGCACCATACACCTGACTAGAAAAAGTTGTCAAGTCCCTTTGAGGACTATATGACATCAAAACATGTTGCCTCTTATCATTCCATGATCTCCATCCTACATATCCACCTAGTGACCCTTTCCAATGAGTCAAGCATTGAAAACATGCATTTTCTTTGTCCTTTGACTAGTTCCTTCTTTTAATATGTTGTTCTCCACTTGATGGTTGTTTTCTAACTGTCTTTTGACTTGGAAATCTTGCTAAACCATTCTTCATACCTTTATCAACCTTGTCTTGGACTATCCCTTTCTTAACTCTTGTTGCATACTCAAACTTACCCATTTGTATTTTCCCTTCACCTTTACTCATTCCATCTTTTGTTTTCATCTCTGCCACCAGATTCTCTGCCCTAAGATTCTTTGTATTATCAGGTCTACAAACCCTTGTACTAACTAAAATTAACTGCCCTTTAACATCTTTTGGAATCAAAGAACATAGCATTGTTCCTATCATGATCTTATCGTGCTTTTCTAAGCAATTTTGCATGTCCATAATCAATTCATCCTTGACATTCTCTTTCTCTATTTTTGACATCAACACATCACCTTGTATTCCATCTACTGTCCTAGCATCTTCAAGCATCAAAGTGGCTACACACTCTTCATTTTTTTCTTCCTCTAGCTTCAAAAACTCCTTCTTACCCAACATTATCACTTTTTTTTCCTTACTCCATCCTTTATCATCCTCCTACAATGGTGTTAGTGTAAAAGAGGTTCCATCCTTGTCAATCTAATAATTTTTATCTCTTCTATCATAAAGTTCATGCATATCAAACTGCCATGGTCTTCCAAGCAATAAATGGCAATCCATAGGAAAAACATCAAAAAGAATCTTGTCCTTAAATCCATCAATATTAAACTCAACCAACGCTTGCTCATTAACCAAAATAAATTGATTGTTATTCACCCAAGATACTTTATATGGTGTTTCATGAGGAATTTTCTCTAACTTCAGTTTATCAACCATTTCATTTGACACCATATTATCATTGCTCTCTGAATCTATCACTACCTTAGATACCTTTCCTTTGCATTTACAAGTGGTCTTGAAAAGTGTTCTCCTTTGTGTATATTCCTTCTCCTTGGATTCTTTCATTAGTGTCCTCCTCACCATCAATGATTCCCCAACTTTTGGAGCAACAAGTAGATTAGGAGAATGAACGCTCTCACAATCTTCCTCTTGCACCAATTGAACTCTCTTATCACCACCACTTGAAGTAGAACCTTGTTTCTCTGGAAACTTCCATGCTTGATGCCCAAATTTATTGTAATGATAACATCTTCCTAAAAATGTGCTTGAACTTCTACCTCCACCAAATCTTCCTCTGAAGCCTCTAAAACCACCTCTTTGATCAACAACTTGGTCTTTTCTTTTTCTCATATCTTCCTAGTCTTCATAAGTCTACCTTGTACCTATTATTCTACTAGTGTTTCCTCTGCCTCTTCCCTTTCTTTCTTGCCTTCTTTTTAGTTTCTCTTCTACCCTAGTAGCAAATTGAAAACATTCTTCAACTATTCTAGACGTCGACAAACTCAACTCATCCTGAATTTGAAACCTTAACCCTGTGGGAGTAAATGGTGACTCCCCAACACCCCTAAGAATAGTTGTGACCAAAACCACTTGCAGCACAAGAGAGAGAATGGAAAGAAAGCTTGCTTCACAATGTAATATTGATTAATTGTTGAATTAATTAATATGCAAATGTACATGAGATTCCTTGCTTATAAAGGCAAGGTTGAGAGATAGGATTAGACAAGATCATGACAAGTGTCTTAATCCTATGACATGAGAAAACTAACTACCTAAGAATCAAGCAATACTAGCTAGATAAGATAAATTCTAGAAAATCCAACTAAGACTTCTAGAAATAATCTTATATCCTAAGTAAACTTAACTATGTGACTATGTCCCCAAATTACCTAGTGAATGAATTCTCTAGGTACAAGACATTTATTCACACCAACACCCCCCCTTAAGTGAAACTTAGGGACAATATTATTATGCAATCTATGCAAAGACTATGAGGATGGGTCCCAGCTACTAGGCCATGTTAGGTACCCATTTACAATGCAAATGCAAAAATTATCTCACAAGCGGAGAAAAGGAGAAAACCCAGTGGGACAAAACTCCTCTCCAAAAGAGAGAAAACAAAACAAAAACAAACTACATGATGTATGGAGGACTCAATGATACCCCCAAGGACTACATCCATCATGTATATACAATCAATGACCCCCCATAAGAGGGAAATAAAGAGATCAGATATCCCCCCCATAATGAATGATCTCCTGTAAGTATGGATAATGTCCGATGACAAAACATAATCCAATGCCTACAAACAATGTTTCTCCCCTTAGGAAGAAGATACACTACGTAAAAATGCAAGAATGCTTCCAATTTAGGATAGGAACTAGTAGAAAGAGTAATCCATATGTGTGTATATTGTGTCTCTGAAATTTGCTCGTGTTTCCAAGTTCTTAGATGATGATGCCACAATCCAATCAGGTACATGCTCAATCAAAAAAAATTGTGACAAACTAGGAACAAGTGGAAACTGATCTTGAACAAGCTCCAAAGACGAACATGAAGTCGCAATAGTTGATCCATGACCATCATCAAATAAGAGAGAACCTCCCTCAAGTTGGTTCTCCAAATCTAAAATGTGAGACTCCACAAACAAAGAAGCAATGTTTGTCAAATAGGAATCCCAATTTGGAAGACTATCAGATACCTGTTGAAATTAATCACTAGTAGTACTCAATGACCCATCAACAAAATATGAAGAATTAGGAACCTCTGAAGCATCTGCAATCTCTAAAGGATCCAAAGCATGGGTTTTCAACTCTGAAGAATGAAGAAGCACATTAGAGTTGGAAAGAGGATCTTCAAGAGATGGAGAAGAATCATGGTCTCCATACACCTCTCTAATGTGACTCCAAAGAGCATGAGTACATTCGAAGTGAATAAGTGTCTCCAAAATGTCATCATTTACATTTTCAAAAATGACTTTAAAGATTCTAGCCCTAAAGCCTTTCCAAATGCAAAACTCATTAGCTGCACTAGGACAAGTAACTTTATCAAACAAATAGGACAATAGATTCCACTCACCAAGATGAGTGAGGATTAAATTACTACATTGCCTATAGTTCCCTTTCTCCAAAGTAATTAAGAAACCCATTTACAAAGATATGAGCTTCGAAAGCCAAAAATGGAGATCTATCTTCAACCTAGAAAATATGACACAAAACTAAAAATTACTTGCAAAATATCTGCACCACTGAAAAGTTGACACTTCCATCTTTCCGACAATATCTCGTTTCTAAAAAAAAGCCTCTGTATGCAAAAGTTATGATAAAATAAAAAAATTCCTATATAAGGCGCTTTGGGGGCAAAATACAAGGCTAAAATGGTGCAAAAATGTGGCACCTAGGCACTAAATGCAAGTCACCCATATGACCTCACCGCCAAATAAAAAAAGCACACTATTCATTGTCAGCCAAATACAATAACCCATAGGCATTTACAATAATTATAATGGTTAGTTTGTTTTTGGAAATAAACAAGGCTTATATTAAAATCTACAAATAAACCTTCATACCAATAGCAACGATGACAAAGGACTACGTCATTGCACAAAGAAAACACATCGACCAAAAAATAATGATGGAGGCTTTCATACCAATGTGGCAGCAATTGGATGTCACCGAGAAGCAAAGTACTCGACAATGACCTGCGAAGTACCCCTTGATAGATGGTACCCTTGTTGAAAGGCTGATGATGATAGTGATGGCACTGAGAGTGATAGCTCAGACCAAGCAAAAAAGGCTCCAACCACTGTTGACTAGAAAAAAAGAGGTTGAAAGCCACCGATAAGTATTTAGATCTATTGGACCGTGCAATGTGATATGGTCCAATGATCAATGCCGAGAAAAATGCAATGGTGGGTAGAGAAATGCAGGCTTGGCAGGTGAAAAGCAATGGTCAGCAGTAAAGAAATGTACTAGCTGGTGATGAAGTGTACGTCGAGGTCCACTCAATGGAGCCAACAATGTAGAATACAAGGCCTACAAAAAATACCTCCAAACAAAAAACCTCCCACAGACTATAACTCGACTACAAATAAATTTGCCCCAAATTTATAATGAAATACTACAGAAATTTTTTTTTTGCAAAAAATGGAAAAATCGTACTGCTTGGGAGGCTATTCCAGCAAAAAAAAATTGCTTCAAAAACAACTTTACCCAAAATAGATGAATTTACAATCAAAATTCATCTATAGAACCTTTTGATCTCAATCGTCAGGTCAATGAAACCCCAATTTGCACCCAACAAAAAATCTTCAAGCCAACATGAAACCCTTAGATCTAGGAAGGAATTTGCAACACCTGGAGCTCTGATACAATGTGGGAGTAAATGGTGACTCCCCAACACCCCTAAGAATAGTTGCGACCAAAACCACTTCCACAAGAGAGAGAATGAAAAGAAATCTTGCTTCACAATGCAAGATTGATTAATGGTTGAATTGATTGATATGAAAATGTACATGAGATGCCTTGCTTATAAAGGAAAGGTTGAGAGATAGGATTAGACAAGATCATGACAAGTGTCTTAATCCTATGACATGAGACAACTAACTACCTAGGAATCAAGCAATACTAGCTAGATAAGATAAATTCTAGAAAAGCCAACTAAGAATTCTAGAAAGAATCTTATATCCTAAGTAAACTTAACTATGTGAATATGTCCCCTAATTACCTAGTGAATGAATTATCTAGGTACAAGAAATTTATTCACACCAACACCCCCCCTTAAGTGAAACTTAGGGACAAGATTATTATGCAATCTATGCAAAGACTATGAGGATGGGTCTCAGCTATTGGGCCATGTTAGGTATCCATTTACAATGCAAATGCAAAAATTCTCTCACAAGCAGAGAAAAGGAGAAAACCCAGTGGGACAAAACTCCTCTCCAAAAGAGAGAAAACAAAACAAACAAAAAAATACATGATATATGGAGGACTCAATGATACCCCCAAGGACTACATCCATCATGTATATACAATCAATGACCCCCCCATAAGATGGAAATAAAGAGATCAGATATCCCCCCACATTGAATGATCTCCTACAAGTATGGTTAATGTCTAAAGACAAAACATAATCAAATGCCTACAAACAATGTTTCTCCCCTTCGGAAGAAGATACACCAAGTACAAATGTAGGAATGCTTCCCATTCAAGATAGGAACTAGTAGAAAGAGGAATACATATGTGTGTAGAGTGTGTCTCTGAAATCTTCTCATGTGTTGCCAAGTTCTTGGGTGATGATGATGCCACAATCCAATCAAGTACATGCTCAATCACAACAAATTGTGACAAACTAGGAACAAGTGAAAATTGATCTTGAACAAGCTCCAAAGATGAACATGAAGTCACAATAGTTGATCCATGACCATCATCAAATAAGAGAGAAACTCCCTCAAGTTGGTTCTCCAAATCTAAAATGTGAGACTCCACAAACAAAGAAACAATGTCTGTCAAATAGGAATCCCAATTTGGAAGACTATCATATACCTATTGAAATGAATCATTGGTAGTACTTAGTGACTCATCAATAGAAGATGAAGAATTAGGAACCTTTGAAGGATCTGCAATCTCCTCCAAAGGATCAAAAGCATGGGTTATCAACTCTAAAGAATGAAGAAGCACACAAGAGTTGGAAAGAGGATCTTCAAGAGATGGAGAAGAATCATGGTCTCCATACACCTCTCTAATGTGACTCCAAAGAGCATGAGGACATTCGAAGTGAATAAGTGTCTCCAAAATGTCATCATTTACATTTTTAAAAATGACTCTAAAGATTCTAGCCCTAAAGCCTTTCCAAATGCAAAACTCATCAGCTGCGCTAGGACAAGGAACTTTATCAAACAAATAAGAAAATAGATTCCACTCACCAAGATGAGTGAGGATTAAATTACTCCATTGCCTATAGTTCCCTTTCTCCAAAGTAATTAAGAAACCCATTTACAAAGATATGAGCTCCGAAAGACAAAAATAGTGATCTATCTTCAACCTAGAAAATATGGCACGAAACTACAAAATCCTTGCAAAATATCTGCACCACTGAAAATTTGGCACTTCCAACTTTCCAACGATGTCTCGTTTCTAAAAAAAGGCCTCTATATGCAAAAGTTATGATAAAATAAAAAAAAATCCCTATATAAGGCACTTTGGGGGAAAAATACAAGGCTAAAATGGTTCAAAAATGTGGCACCCGAGCGCTAAATGCAAGTCACCCATATGACCTCACCACCAAATTAAAAAAACACACTATTCATTATCGGCCAAATATAATAACTCGTCGGCATTTACAATAATTATAATGGTCATCTTTTTTTGGAAATAAACAAGGCTTACATTAAAATCTACAAATAAACCTTCATACCAATAGTGCCGATGACAAAGGAGTACGTTGTTGTATAGAGAAAAGAAAACAACCAAAAAATAATGATGGAGGCTTTCATACCAATGTGGCAGCGATTGGATGTCACCGAGAAGAAAAGTACCTAACAATGACCCATGAAGTACCCCTTGATAGTCGGTACCCTTGTCTGATGGCACCAATAGTGATAGCTCGAACCAAGCAAAAAGGGCATCAATCACTGTTGACCAGACAAAAAGAGGTTGGAAGCCACTGATAAGTATTTAGATCTGTTGGACCGTGCAATGTGACCTGATCCAATGACTGATGCCGAGAAAAATGCAACAGTGGGTAGAGAAATACAAACCTGGCGAGCGAAAAGCAATGGCCGACAGTAAAGAAATGTATTGGCCAGTGATGAAGTGTATGTCGAGGTCAACTCAATGGAGCCGACAACATAGAGTACAAGGCCTACGAAAAATACCTCCAAACAAAAAACCGCCCACAAACTATAACTCGACCATAAATAAATTTTTATAACATGCCTAATTAACAAATAAATTTTCCCCAAATTTATAATGAAATACCGTAGAATTTTTTTTTTAATTATTTTTTTTGCAAAAAATGGAAAAATCATACCGCTTGGGAGGTTGTTCCAGCAAAAAAAATTTGCTTCAAAAACAACTTTACCCAAAATAGATGAATTTACAGTCAAAATTTGTCTATGAAACCTTCTAATCTAAACCATGAGGTCAATGAAACCCTAATTTGCACCCAAAAAAAAATATTCAAGCGAACATGAAACCCTCAGATCTGAGAAGGAATCTACAACACCTAGTGCTCTGATACCTTTTGGGAGTAAATGGTGAATCCCCAACATCCCCAAGAATAGTTGCAACCAAAACCACTTCCACAAGACAGAGAATGGCAAGAAAGCTTGCTTCACAATGCAAGATTGATTAATGGTTGAATTGATTGATATGCAAATGTACATGAGATGCCTTGCTTATAAAGGCAAGGTTGAGAGATAGGATTAGACAAGATCATGACAAGTGTCTTAATCCTATGACATGAGACAACTAACTACCTAGGAATCAAGGAATACTAGCTAGATAAGATAAATTCTAGAAAAGCCAACTAAAACTTCTAGAAAGAATCTTATATCCTAATAAACTTAACTATGTGAATATGTCCCCTAATTACCTAGTGGATGAATTACCTATGTACAAGACATTTATTCACACCAAAAAACCCACATATATACCTTGCAATCTTTTCATCCTCATTTTCAACATGACCAGCCCTATACTTAGTTTCTAAAATTCTTTAGCATATGTCATAAAATCCTTATCCTTCTACCTTAAACTTTGCAACTTCTTAAATGACTAAATTCCATGATCACTTGGCAAAAATTGACTCTTGATCTTTGACACCATCCTATCCCATGAAATAATTTTTGTTTTTCCCTTTTTCAATCTTTCCTATGAAACATAATTCCACCATGTAAGAGCAAGACCTTTAAACTTAGTTTTTTCAAACTTTACCTTTTGATCTTTAGCAACCTCCTTGTACTCAAGGTAATTATCGAGTGCATCTATCCAATCTAATACCTCTTCAACATCTAACTTGCCATTATACATTGGCACATCAATTTTCTCACCAGAAGCATCTCCTCTAACATCCTTGAGAATTTTCACCATCCTTCCCTCATCAGGATCCAAATCATCACCTTGGACTCTTCCACTTGGAGGGTTCTCATCTTCCCCCTCTTCCTGTTCCTCTCGGTCACTTTCCTCTTCAGTGGCCTTTCCTCTTCCTTTTTTTGTCTCTAATACTGCAAACCTAGATAAGATTTCTTCTTGGGACTCTTTCATCAACTTAATCTTTCTTGCAAGTACTACACTACCTTTAGGAGGCATTTTGTCTCTTCAACTTCCCACTTTTCCTTCTTCAATATTCAGTTTATCACCCTCAAAAGATCTAATACCTATGCTCTGATACCAATTGATGCAGAGCAGGGAGGAAAACCTTCCAATAATCACAACTCAAACCAAATTCAACCAATATTCAATCATAAAAACCTCAAATCACTGTCCTACTCACCATTCATCTTCATTCCCTTGTAGTACTCCAAACAACAAAAATTGTGCATATCTTTTCGAAGAAAACTCAAACCCACATAAGGATTGGTATTCTAGAAACCCATTATGGCATATTTCAACATATCTAAATTGTGCATATGGTTGTTTCATACCATCATCCCTTGAAATTGACTAGTACGTTGGACAGAGCTCTAATTAGCCCTCTTTTCCAAAGCATCATCCCTCCAAACACTTTATCAACTCCAAATTCCTATTGAAAAGTTCTCCACATGTCTCCAATAGGCTAATCTAACTAATTTTTTTAAAAGAAACACTTACAAACTCACCCAACCACCAAACCCTTGTTTTAGGCCAATTTAGGCTAGGTTTCATAGGGGTTTATTGGAAATCAACACTCCACACCTTGGTTCACCTTTCTAACACCTCAAAAACCTTCTAATATTTCTTCCTATGCTATTCCAACCTTCACAAATCTTTTTCGAAGGGTTTTCCAACCAACTCTAACCTCTAACCATCAAATTCAACCCCAAAACCTCATGAAATATAACTAGGGAAGCAACTTATTTCCTCCAAACAACCTTCCTTGCTCATGGAAACTACACCAAAAAAAAACCTACACCTACAAGAGCCATTCCACCAAGTTTGAACTAATTTCACCAGGTGGAATGGCTTAGGGACCCATTTTGTACTCCCAAAACCACAAACTCTAAATTACAGATCGCCTACAAGAAAAGGACTATAAAATGTTTCAATCTATATGGAATTCAATCAGACCATAACCAAAATGTTGTTAACTCATGCCTCCATCACATTCTACAACTTTTGGAGCAATATACCTCTGTACAAATTCATATAGTCACCTGTAACAGTAAGTCTTTTAGAAAACACACATAAAACAATGGTTTTTATTGCTTTTCTTTCACAAATTCTTCATCCAAGAGCTTACATTGAATTTTTTGAAGCATATTTAAACTTTTCCATATAAACTAACTCATCTAGCTGACACAAACCAAATTTTGAACCTCTTGACCGTTGGTATTCCAACTTCTTGCATTTTTGTACTTTTACATATGACAACTTTTGGAAACATTGACATTTTTTGCAAAATGACCCCTAAACCAACCCAGATGACTGAAGACATTAAAAGATGGTCTATTATGACCTTATTGTATTGACAAAAGACTCTATCATTCCAAAAACTATCACAAGACCAAAATTGAACATATTTGCAAGATTTGACATGGTGCCCCTACACCACAGAATAAGACTATATTAACAATTCACACATATTGTTGTTCTTTTGCATTCTCGCAAAATTGTGATACTCTAACATTATTGTTTATATATGAACATTCATCATTTAAATAGAACCAACACTATGTCATCCTAAATGGCTATAAGACAAGTTGTTTCTTAAAGAATGTCCGCTTTTTACAACTATTCAATGTTTTCCAGCTAAATAGTTTAATGAGCAAGGCTATTTTTAGCTACAAAGATAACTTAACAACAAAATAGTGTTGTTTGCAACAAATTATTCAATATTTATATCAATACAATACCGTTTCAGACTAAACAATTACATTTAATGACAAAAAATATTATTTTCCAACATAACACTCATTGTTTGCAATTATTTTTTGTTGTTTCAAGTTGTTTAGAAGATAAATGGTAACATTACATTTAAATTTTCACTATTTTAAAAGAGAACGGGTTTTTCCACAATGAACTAAAAAATAAAAAATGGTGTTTTTCCAATAACATTATTGTCTACAACTTCTCATTTGTCAATTTCAAGCAAGCCAAAATATTTCTCTAACAAATCAAATAGCCCAATTTCCTACATAAAAAATAGAATTCCTAATATTCAGATCTTGAATACTTTCATTTCTGAAAAACAGAGCCAGGACGCAAAAGTTACACCTCCTAGAGTGAAAATAGCAACTTCGGCTTTGACAGGCGAAAAAGGCACCAAAATGGAAAAATCAAAAAATCAAACCACCACCATCAGATCCATCGTCGAATCAGCTTTCCGACGACTATTCATTTTCGAAAAAATGACTCTGTTTACAAAAGTTATAAGCAAATGAAAAAAAGGGCTAAAAATGGGACTTCCAGCCTAAATAGGTGCAAAAAACTGGCCCCTTCGGCTCAACTCCTGGTTCGCATGTGACCTGCTGCTGGCACTTAGGGGCTGGCTCGGCCACTCCTGGTCACCAATGTGACCTCCTGCAAGAGAAAAGGGGCTAAAGCCTGGCGGGGGGGTTGGGGACTGGCTCCTGATCCCCCAAATGACCATGCCCCAAGCCCACGGGGGCTTAACTCCAAGTGGTGGCGGAGACGGTGGCTCCTCCGGGTTCCGTCACTTCTAGTGGTGGGAGCGGTGGCCGCTTGGCAGCGGGGTGGTGGCGGGGAGATTTATAACAAGCAGCGCAGATTTTTTTATATTTTTTATATTTTTTTGAATTTTTCCTGCATCGGAAATCATGCCCTGGGGCCGTACGGCCTTGGGGCTATTTTCTTTTTTCTTTTTTTTCAACTTTCGCCTAAATTGACGAAACGAAAGGCATTTCTAGGGTTTTTGGACGCTCTGATCACGATGGCGATGTCCGTTCGAGCCCAAAATGCTCTAAAATTTTGACTACCCCTAGATCTACCAAAAATCAATCTGACTTGAAACCCTTGCATAGAAAAAGACGCTGTGAGAGAATATCTTCAGATCACGAACAGGCAACGACAAGTCTGGAGCTTTGATACCATGTAGAAGTTGAAAAACCAACTTCACAGTCCCCAAGAACACCTGCAAGCAATCACCTATCACATGCAAAGATATTCAGAACAAAAAACAATAGAAGTTCTGTAAACCCTAGAGCCAATGTGTGCAAGCAAAAATTAGAATTATTGATTATTGAATGAATTCTTTTACAAATAATACAAAATCCTTCGAAAAGGAAAAGATGAAATAAAGCAAGAAAAAGCAACCCTAATCTTATCTTGAGAAAAAAGACGGCTCAATAAGATAAGATAAGAATTAAATGATAATTATCCTAGGAAATAAATAATTACCTAAGTAAACTTATCCTAAAGTGTAATTAAATAATTAATTACACCAACAAGTTCAACATGCTTGTTGATGTAAAACTTGAGCAAATATTTTTGTCAAGAGATAGGCATAGAAGTTTCAAGTTCTAAGAAGAACTCATGCCTATTTAGGCTACAAGTAAAATAATCATAGGTTACTCTGGAATCGACCTTTCTTACAGGTCGGGTGATTTCTTTCTTAGCAACAAGGGTTATATTTGAAAATACCCACATGATCTTGTTGGTTTATACCATGCATACAGCTATATTCAACATGTAGACTTATGTTTATACCATATACATATTCAGGAATCAGTCTGTCGATCTTTTAGATTGACCCAAGCAAGACTTGGTGATTCTCAAACTTGGAATCATTCTATTGTTCCTATCGAACTAGGTCGGCTTCACAGAAAACAACATTTCAGGTACATATGCAAAGTTCTAAGAGCATCTGTTTAATCCCCTTTGTCATTATCGACCCATCGGATAATGAGCATTAGAAATAATAAAAATGAAATACTAGGAATCATACCCCTCCCATAGGATCTTAGTCAATCATTTTCAAGGATAATCTAAACAAAATAACACTGCAAATTGGAATAAATTATGATAGCCTTCATAAGGCTAGCACCATGATGTAAAATAGAAATGAAGGCCGAGCTATTTAAGGCTCTCGAGCCTTGACCTAGCTCTGCAAATAGCCATGAAGGCTCTAAACTTTAATGGCTTCCATACTAAGTAGGTCGTAGGCCATGCGACCCCCACAAGGTCATTGACAACACTTATGCATTCGGCTCAAGGCTGATTCAAATAGGGATATCAATAAACATTTTTACTGTGTTATGAAAACATTCAATCAAATGAAAGAATACTTCTAACATATTTTAAAATTAACAATAAAACCAAGTCTATTGCTTGAGAGATTGATTTACCTCCAATTCAAGCTTTTTGTGAAGTTTCCCATAGATTTTTCCCTTTCTCGAGTTCTTTCTATACTTTTCTCCTTCGAGCCAAATGATTTTCTTCCTTCCTCTATTTTTTTCGCTAGGGTATCCATAAAAAATGGAATCAACAATGTATTTTTGCATGTTTGTGATTTTTCATTGATTTTAAACAGTTTGATTTGAATATATCAGTTATTGAATTTGAATTCGATAAGAATATGAATATGTATACATATACATGTATATGTATATATATATATACATATATCTATATGTATTTATATGATTTCATTCATATTAATCATGTTTTTTCTTCATTTTATATATGTATGTACGTATGTATGTATGTATGTATTCACATTTATTTACATGTATATATATATATATATATATATATACATTCATGTGTAAATTGTTTGTTTGGTAGAGCTTATAAGTTCCATATGCTATCATTTAAATTAAGAAACTTTAATTTCATCTCGAGCATCCATATATAAACCAAAAGAATTTATTTTCACTTAATTTTCACATAATGAAATCTCTTATCTTTTTTTTTAATCATTCTTTGCAATACTTACTTTCATTTTATTCAAAACACAACATTTGAGTAGACTATTTAATCTACAAGACTATTTAATCTACATGCAAAAATAGTTCAAATGCAAGTCATCATGCCATTTGTGGTGTGTGCAACCAGATTCCAACTAGCTTACCGTTCAATCTAGCTAAACAATCCTACTTCAACCGTGTTCTCATCCTTCAACCTGTTACCCTGCAACTACACACTTGCACTTGCAAATTTATCAGTAACATTCAATTCTTGATAACATATAAGATCATTTCCAAAAGTTTGCAAAGTCAACATCAATCAACTTCTTTCATTCAATTTTCAAAATTTTCAAAATTTCCATTTAATATATATCGATTTTCTTCAATAATTCAATTTTCTATATTATAATAATATGCAATAAAATTGGGTTATGACATCCTTCCCCTCTTGGAAGAAACAGCGTCCCGATGTCCAATAAATTGAAAAGTAATTGACATCATGTCAAATTGGAGCATACATGTTTATTTCAACATCACATCAAATTATACATATCTATTTCAACATCGCAACAAATTATGCATGTCTATTTCAACATCACAATAAATTATACATGTTTATTTCAACATCACAACAAATTATGCATTTCTATTTCAATATCACAATAAATTATACATGTCTATTTCAAGATCTTAACAAAATTATATATATGTTTTTTTCAACATCACAACAAAATTATATCATGTCTATTTCAACATCACAACAAAGTTATAGCATGAAATATCATAGTATCTCAATCCAAAAATTTCAAGAAAAATTATTGAAGTCTCTTTCTCAAGAAAGAAAATGTGGAAAGGAGTGTTCTATTTCTTCTGCATCCTCCCAAGTAGCACTATGCTCTGAGTATTGGTCCCATTAGACCTTAAACTGAGCAATATCTCTACTCTTCAACTTAACATTACATCTATCTAGGATTCTAATGGGCTCCACTAGCACCACTCTTGGATCCTATACCTACAAGGATTTCCAATCAAGCACATGATTCACATCCAGATGATATGGCTTAAGCAAGGAAACATGAAACACATTATGAAGTCAAGCCAGAGTAGGTGGTAGAGCTAGTCTATAAGAAACTAGGTTAATCACTTCCAAGACTTCAAATGGTCCCACATACCTTGGGGCCAACTTGGAAGACTTTCCAAAAGCAATAGAACTTTTATGAGGTTTAACTCTCAAGAAAACTTTATCCTTGGTTGCAAACTATCTAAGAGTTTGATTCTTGTCAGCATAACTCTTTTGTCGGTCAACCACCTCCTTCAATATGTTCTTAATGACCCTCATTTGTTCTTCCATTTCCTTAAGCGTTTTAGGTCCTACTATGAACATGTACTCTAATTTATCCCAACTGATGGGGATATGACACTTCCGCCCATACAAGGATTCAAACAATGTCATGCCTAAGGATGTATGATAGGATTTGTTGTAAGAAAAATCTACCAAAGGAAAATATTCTTCCCACCTATACTATTGGTCCATACAATACATTTGGAGGAGGTCTTCGACTACCTGATTCACTCTCTCTATCTTCCCATCAGTCCAACAATGATAAGCTGAGCCGAAATTCAATTTGGTCCCCAATACAACATTCAGGGTCATCCAAAACCTTGAGGTCATCTATGTGTCCATATCAGAAATGATAGTCTTTGGCACTTTGTGTAAGCGGAAGATCTCCTGGAAAAATTTCTTAGCCAGGGTCAATGATCCATCCTTAAGGTTTCTTGGAATGAAGTGCACAACCTTAGTCAACTTATCAATCATGACCAAGATAACATCATGCTTGTTCTTGCTCAATGGAAACCCCTATACAAAATCCATACTAATCACCTACCATTTATACTTAGGTATGTCATGAGGATACAATAACTCGATTGGATGTGCATGCTCAGTCTTGACTCATTGGCACTCTAAACATCTGGCTATGTACTCCACTACATCATTCTTGAGTTTATGCCAAAAATACAGAGTCTTCAACTCTACAATCATCTTGGATACTCCAGGGTGTCCTAAATAAGGTGCATTATGAACCTCTTCTTAAACCAACTTTCTCAACTCTCCAGAGTCAAGAATATACATTCTTCTCTGATATCTTAAAATACCATCTAGTTCGATCTCATATCCATCGAAATGATGATATGAAGGATTTACTACTAGGGTACTCTTCACTCTCTTATAGTGCTCATCCCCTGGAAGATTCTGAATCACCTTCTATCTCAAGTTAGACCTTGTTGAGATCATGGCTACTAGATGTCTTCATCTACTAAGAGCATCAACCACTCTATTCTCTTTTCCCTTTATATATTCAATTACAAAGTCATTTTCGCTAAGGAATTCTAACCACCTTCTCTGTCGCGCATTAAGGTTTGGTTGGGTAAGTATGTATCTCAATCCTATGTGGTATGTCTTGAGTTCAAATGGCTTTCCCAAAATATAATGCCTCCACATCTAAAAGGTATGAACTATGGCTGCCAATTCCAAATCATGAGGTGCATATTTCACGTCGTGCTACTTGAGCTTCCTTGATTCACATGCTACCACTTGTCCATCTTGCATTAATACTCCTCCCAATCCCTCTCCTGAAGCATCTATGATTACTGTGAATCTCCCATTAGGATCAGGGATAGTCAGCACTGGTGTTGTTGTGAGCCTCTCCTTCATGAGTTGAAATGCTTGCTCACATTTCTCGATCCATTCAAACTGTGTTCCCTTCCTTTGGAGTGAGGTAATAGGAGATGCAATCTAGGATAATCCTTGCAAAAAATCTCTATAGTATCCTACAATACCAATGAAGCTACAAACTTTTGATACATTTTGAGGCACTGGCCATTCCATAATTGCCTTGATCTTCTTGAGGTCTACAAAGACTCCTTCAATTGAAATGATATGGCCTAAATAGTTCACTTTGTCCTAATAGAATGAACGCTTGGACAACTTCCCAAAGAGCTCCCTTTCTCTCAATCGCTGAAAAAATATCCTCAAATTTCTATCATGCTCTTCGATAGTCTTTGAGTAGACTAGAATGTCTTCAATGAAGATTAGAACAAAGTCATACAAGCAGTCTCTGAATACACTATTCATGAGGTTCATAAAAGTTGTTGGTGCAATAGTTAAACCAAAAGGTACCACTGTGAACTTGTAATGTCCATATCAAGTTCTAAATGTAGTCTTCGAAATATCTTCTTCCTTAATTCTCAATTGATGGTACCCTAACCTAAGATCAATTTTGGAGAACACTATCACTCGCTTCATTTGATCAAATAGTTCATCAATCCTCGAGAGTGGATACCGATTCTTAATGGTCACCTTGTTCAACATCTGATAATTTGTACACAGATGCAAAGTTCCATCCTACTTCTTCACAAAAATAACCAGTGCTCCCCAAGGAGACACACTGGGTTTTATAAGTCCCTTATCCAGCAATTCCATTAACTAGGCCTACAACTCATAGAGTTTTGTGGTGGTCATCAAATAAGGTGCCTTGGATTGAGGCTCAGCTCCTGGAGCCAAGTCAATAGAAAAATTGAATTCTCACTTCGAAGGAAACTTCGTAAGTTCATCAGGGAATACATCTTGGAACTCCTTGAGAATAGGATAGTGATCTAAATATAGTTCCTTGCTTTCAGGATTACTGACATGCACTGCATAAATTTTGCATCCCTTTCGATGAGCCTTCTTGAGTCGCATTGCAAAAATTTATCTAAGCTCTAAGGGTCTCTACATTCCATAAACCTCAACTAGGTTTCCATAATCATCCAAATAGTTGACCACCTTATCCTCATTGTTCACTATAGCCTTATGCTCATTTAACCAATTTATTCCCAAAATTACATCATATGAGCCTAAAGGTGCCACATACAAGTTTACCTGAGTTTGAAAGGTTGGAAGCTCTAACTCACTGCAAAAGAGATAGGTATCTACCCTTCACTTTGTTCAATTACCATACTGGATTTTCCATGAATTTTCCATGTATCTAGGTCTAATGGGTATCTTGGATATTATTCTAGGATCTATTAAACATTCAGTAACTCTAGTATCAATTAAGATAGAGACATATTGGCCATAGATCTTACCCGTCAGCTGAATTGGTGAAGCCTAATACTCTGCCTGTCTGTTATCCACTACAACATGGATCTAGTAATGTTGAGTCTGTTGATAGCTTCCTTCCTTTTGCAACTTCAACCATTGAGTACAATTTGAGGTATAATGATCAGTCCCACAAGTATAACATCCATCATGAAGCCCTTTGCGACCTCCTAGCTTGTCCTCTTTAAATCCCTTCTACTTGTGGTCATCTTTACCCTTGCCTTTGTTTGCTTTCTTGTTCTTTCCACCATTACCATCTTCACCCTTCTCCTATGACTCACTTCCCCTCTTCATATTATGGCTCTTGTCTCCTTTATGAAATTTCCTTTTCGTGTACCATGACTTAGAATTTGTGTTGCTGTGAAGATTAGATAGCTATTGTAGTTTTTTTTCTTGTTTGGTAGCTTTTTGGAATACTTTATTCATGGTTTGAGGTTCATGCATATCCACTTCAAATCCTATGTGAGGTATGAGTCCTATTATAAATTTTTGGATATTGAAAAGTTCATCTCCCTAATATTGAGGCACATATTTGAACAACTTGGTGAACATTTCCCAATACTGAATCATAGTCATATTTCCCTAGGTTAAGTTCTAAAATTATGTCACTTTCTTGTAAAAGAAAAGTTGTGGTAACCATCTCTTACTAAAATCTTGGAGGAAGAGTTCCCAAGTGATTTCAACAGGCTAAAGATTTCATTCTAACTTCTCATTATCCCACCAAGTCGCTACTTCACCTGAGAGTTGATATGTAGCCCATGCCGCCTTAGTCTATTCAAAAAGGTTACAAAGCCCAAAGTATTTTTCCATCTCTATAACCCAAGCCTCAGCTCCTTCTCTAATATCCTTACCATCAAACTTGGGCGGTGCTACTCTTTTGAGGTTTTTCCCAAGCTCTTCATCAATTTGTCCTCATGGACCTACCCCTAGACCACCGTCTCCTTGATTTTCTTTTGAATTCCTGCAGTCCCAGTCCTCATGTGCCACTCAGACTTCTTGCTCTATATGATCTATGTGAGACTCTTTCCAATTCAAAAGCTCTAGAATTTGTTCCAGCCTCTTGTTAGGTTTGTTATTGGAACCACTACCAGCCTCATCTTTCTTAGTGGTCACCATGTCATCCCACACTTATCCTGCAATACATTCACATTTATTGCATCTCAATGCAAGTTTCTACGAATAAATATTCTTATGCTACATCACATAATTTTTCTATTGCATACATCCTTCATTCTAGAATACATACACATTCATGCATAATACACACATCTTAGAGTCCTTCAATGAACACACCAAAAAAATATTATTTGATTCTATTTATAATAAAGATGAGTCAATAGACCCTTATTTACAATAGGATTCTTGTTAAAACATTCTAATTTCTCAACATTAGAAAGAGGACATTCCTCCGGGTCCTCATCTGAATTTACATCAAACTTTACATAGGAGGATGGTTGAGCAAATAGGCTCTCCTTTTCCTCTTTAGTCAACAAGGGTGCATTGGGTCCACACCCTAGAGGCTAGTTCCAGATTACAAAAATATTTTTTATCTTAGGTGTTCATTTCACCTTAATCTTCAAGCCTCTCTCTAGCTTGAGTCATGTAAGAGCCTAAGCTACAGTTTCACCATTGATAATTTCTGATTGAACCTCCCTCTTGGTTTTTCCTTCCTTTACATCATTCTTATGTGACATTCGAATAGTTTTCCCTTTCCTTCATCCTACCTTTGACCTTCCCATTCATGCATTCAATCTAGGTTCGGTCAATTCTCAAGACAACCAAATTTTGGGTCAAGGGTCAACTACCCCTAGTCAATTATGATAGACTCAAAAGGCCTAGAGTTGAACCCTAAGCTTTGATACCAAATGTAATAACCAATCCTAAATTATTACTTAATTAACATTATTGTTTCTGACACATGAATATATTCCAAATTAAAAAGACATAACTAGTGGCTAAATTCAATCATAGCTACACATTTCTATTTTAAATGAGTCAATGATTCATATATTCACTTCAAAATTCAAATTACAATATCAGGTTTGACTTGGCTCCTAAGGCCACAAAGTCATTACATTATACACTTTACATCAAATACATGAATGTATTACATCAAGTTACATCTTAGACTAAAATAGTCTTGTGAAAAACTAAGGTTCTTCTTTGATGCTCACCTCCACTAATGGACAAGAACATGGTTGAAGCACTTTACTTCCCAACCAGGAAGCTTATGCTTCTCCGAAATTCTTCCAACTTGAAGAATGCCCGACCTTGCACGAAAATTTTAGCAAGAGAACAATCTGCAAGGTGGAATCTAGTGCATACCCATGTACATCAACATTTAATTTCTATCTAGAAGTAAGAAATGAAAATGCAAGATCTATGCTAGGAATGGTAGAGAGTGAAATCACAAAGTTCATACATACAAAATGAACTATATTGTTTGGCCAAGCATAATTAATGTGTTACAAAATCAACATACAATAGGCTCTGGTAAATCAAACCTATACTCTCTAAACTCTATTTTGGCACTCGTCCTGAAAGGTAACTTTCTACTATACAATATCTCATGACAACTATCTACCATTTAACAACATCTACTCTGAGGTGCTCTAGTCAACTAAGGTATCATTGCTTCATTCAAGTATTAGAATATTCTTTCACATATTTCTTCAAAAGAAGGATCATATTACTAATTTACAATAGAAATCAAAATTATGATTCAATAGAGTAATTCAACAATCAGTCATATCATTCTTATGACTATTATATACTTTTCATCATAAGTATTTTTTTCATTTAAAAATGAACTAAGAAACAAAAAAAGGTATGTCACAAGTATGTGTATGTACATAGATGAAGTCTATGTGCATACACATATATGTGCCTACTTAAGTTTTTGATTTATGCATACATTCTGAAATAATCATTAATTTAGATTACAATCATTAAATAATATTCCATTTGACATTTCTTTTATCAAAATAAAGAATTGGAACAAGACTATATTAACAGTTCACACATATTGTTGTTCTTTTGCATTCTCACAAAATTGTGATACTCTAATATTATTGTTTACATATGAACATTCATCATTTAAATAGAACCTGCATTGTTTCCTACTAAACAGTTATAAGACAAGTTATTTCTTAAAGGACTTTCACTATTTACAACTATTCAACGTTGTTCCAGCTAAATAGTTTAATGAGAAAGGTTGTTTTCAGCTACAAAGATAACTTAACAACAAAACAGTGTTGATTGCAATAGATTATTCACTGTTTACATTAATACAAAACTATTTTAGACTAAACAGTTACATTTAATGATAGAAAATGTCATTTTCCAACAGAACACTCACTATTTGAAATAATTTATTGTTGTTTCAAGTTGTTTAGAAGCTAAATGGTAACATTACATTTAAATTTTCACTTTTTAAAAACAAAATGGGCTTTTCCACAATGAGCTAAAAAATAAAAATGTTGTTTTGCCAGTAACATTATTGTCTATAGCTTCTCATTTGTCAATTTCAAGCAAGCCAAAATATTTCTCCAACAAATAAAATAACCCATTTTCCTACATAAAAATACAATGATTAATATTTAGATCTTGAATACTTTCATTTCTAAAATTCAATGTGCAACTTAATATTATAAACAATCTAAGTTCAACATGCTTGTTGTCGATGTAAAACTTGAGCAACTATTTTGGTCAAGAGATAGGCATAGAAGTTTCAAGTTCTAAGTAGAACTCATGCCTATTCATGCTACAAGTGAAACAATCATAGGTTACACAGGAATTGACCATTCTTATAGGTTGGGTGCTTTCTTTCCTAGCAAAAAGGGTTATATTCAAAAATTCCCACATGGGCTTGTTGGTTTATACCATGCATACAATTATATTCAACATGTAGAATTATGTCTATACCATATACATATTTAGGAATCAGCTCATTGATCTATTAGATCGACCCAAGCAAGGCTTGGTGATTCTCAAACTTGGAATCATTCCATCGTTCCTATCGAACGAAGTCGGCTTCACACAAAACAACAATTCACATACATATGCAAAGTTCTAAGAGAATCTATTTAAGCCCCTTTGTTGTTATCGACCCATCTGATAATGCGCATTAGAAATAATAAAAATGAAATATTGGGAATCATACCCCTCCCATAGGATCGTATTCAATCATTTTCAAGGATAATCTAAAAAAAATAGCAGTGTCAATCAGAATAAATTTTGATAGCCTTCATAAGGCTAGCACCATCGTACAAAATAAAATGAAGGTTGAGCTATTTAAGGCTCTTGATCCTCGACCTAGCTCTGCAAATAGCTATGAAGGCTCTAAACTTTAATGGCTTCCACACTATAAGTAGACCATAGACCATGCGACCCCCACAAGGTGGTTGACAATAGTTATGCATTTGGCTCAAGGCTGATTCAAACATTACTCACATTTTTACTGTGCTATGAAAACATTCAATCAAATGAAAGAAAACTTCTAACATATTTCAATAATAACAATAAAACCAAGTCTATTGCTTAAGAGATCAATTTACCTCCAATTCAAGCTTTTTGGAAAATTTCCCACGGATTTTTCCTTGTCTCGAGTTCTTTCTCTAATTTTTTCCTTCAAGCTAGACAATTTTCTTCCTTCCTCTGCTTTTTCGTCAAGGTATCTATCAAAAATGGAAACAACAATGTCTTTTTGCATGTTACTAGTGATGGAATTATTGCCTTGTTATTGGCCACTACTTGGTTTGAATATTTTCATTAAACTTGTGGCAGACCATGTCCTTCGTGGGATGCCTTCATGATTTTTTATTGATTTTAAACAGTCCAATTTTGAATATATCGGTTATCGAATTTGAATTCGATAAGAATATGAATATGTATACATATACATGTATATGTATATATATGTAATATATATACATATACATGTATATGTATGTATATGTAATATATATACATATATACATATATCTATATGTATTTAATTGATTTCATTCACATTTACCATGTTCGTTCTTCATTTCAAATATATATATATGTATGTATGTATGTATTTCTATTTATTTACATACATGTATATATATACATTCATGCATAAATTGTTTGTTTGGTAGAGCTTATAAGTTTCATATGTTATCATTTAAATTAAGTAAGGAACTTTAATTTCATCTCAAGAATCCATATATATAAACTAAAAGAATTTCTTTTCACTTAATTTTCACATAATGAAATCTCTTATCTTCTTTTTTTAATCATTTTTTAAATACTTACTTTCATTTTCTTCAAAACACAACATTTGAGTAGACTATTTAATCTACAAGTCATTCATTTTCAATTACCGAAACAATTCAAGTCATGAAATTACATTCTTCTATATATGCAAAAATAGTTCAAATTCAAGTCATCATGCCATGTGTGGTGTGTGCACCCAGATTCCAACTAGCTTACCATTCGATCTAGTTAAAAAATCCTACTTCAATTGTGTTCTCATCCTTACACCTGTCACTCTGTAACTACACACACTTGCACTTGAAAATCTATCAGTAACGTTCAATTCTTGATAACATATAAGATAATTTCCAAATGTTTGCAAAGTCAACATTAGTAAACTTCTTTCATTGAATTTTCAAAAATTCCAAAATTTCTATTTAATATATATTTATTTTCTTCAATAATTCAATTTTCCATATTATAATAAATATGCAATAATATTGGGTTATGACATTTAGTAAGTTCATATTGTTCATTTCGTGAGTAATGGGTTTAGGAATCTTAATCTTGTTTTGAATTAAGCTTTGTTTAATTCATTTATGATTTTTTTTCATATTCATTGTTCCCCCCTTACGACATATGGCGTGCTCGGTGGGACCTCGGTCCTTAACATTAACGTTTCCTTGAGTTTTCTTTAGCAATTGCAGGTTTTGAAACACGGTCACATTTTCCAAAAATGTAGTTGAATATTTTCATGCAGAAGTTCCATAAATTTTGTTGTGGTTGTTTCATGTTTTTACTATAGTTTCCCCTTTTTCCTACTGCAACTACACTATATGTAGCCACTTTTGAAATTTAAACTACTTCTGAAAAAAAAGTTCCACATTTGCATGTTTGGACCGCTATTGCTTCCAAAAAAAAGTCCGCAGTTGCACTAAAAAGAATCGCTTTTGACTAAGATGTTTGATTTTGCTCTATTATTTTTTATTTAAAATTTGCAAGTAGTTTTTTTTTATTTCTAATGCTAACGGGTGATTGCTTTGGGTGTTTTGGAAATTTCTAACATCTCTTGCACAACTCTTGTAGGATTTATGTCACCATCTTTTATGAAAAAGAAACTAACGCTTTGATTGCAAAGAAGATGAATTGTTCAAATCCAAATTTTTCAAAATCTTTATTAGTTTAGAAAATTGGTCAATTTGGTGTTATAAAACTAAACCCACAAACTTACACACTTCAAATTGGTGATCTTAAAATGAAATTTCAAAAGCTTTCCTAGTTTAGAAAATCTTTCAATTTGGTGTTATAAAACTAAGCCCACAAACTTACACACTTCGAATTGGTGATCTTAAAATGAACTTTCAAAAGCTTTCCTAGATTAGAAAATATTTCGTTTTGGTGTTATAAAACTAAACCCACAAACTTACACACTTCAAATTGGGGATCTTAAAATGAACTTTCAAAAAGCTTTCATAGTTTAGAAAAACATTTCATTTGGTGTTTGTAAAATGGAACAACCAACACATTCTATTATGTTGACGAACAAACATTTTCTATTTTGTTGACCACATTAAGACAAGGCCATTAGAAACACTTAAGAATTGGTGCTTAAAATTGAACAAATCAATTTTTGATTTACACATTCCTATAAACTTGCTTGAAATCTCAAACACATTTAATTCAGTGTACATAAAAAATGAACTGGTATACTTTCACACTTCAATTTTTGGGTGATACCCAATGGGGCTTAAAAAGAATAATTGTGATGAATTGTATGTTGTGTTTATCCGTGTTTAGTAAACTAAGTGTCTATTCTCTCCCCTCACATCTTTTTGCAATCTTGGGTTATGAAAAGCACTTTGATTTTTACACTTGTTTCATTTCAAGCATCACCTTTTAGATCAAACCTACCTTGAGATACATCTCACGCTAGAGAACTCGAGGAAACTCAAAGCAGTTTTTCCCTCAAGTTGCTATGTAAATCAGTTTAGGGCTAAACACCAAGACTAAATCTCAATTAATTTTTCTTCAATTCCATTTAGAAAGGGGGTACCATTGGGTATACAGAGCCCCAAGTAAGAGTGGTTAAAGCCTTAAGTGGCTTGTTGGGTGTTAGCAAGGTAGATTGGTCATTGAGTAATGACTAAGAACCATTGTAGTAGAAGCCACCCTTTTTATCCAAAACATTCTTTGAAACTAGTGCATCAGAATTTACTTCCGAGAAGTTACTTACCAAGTCTAATTTATGGTTGAGTTAAAACACTCTCCATAAGTTGCATGTAAAATCATCCATTTGGGGCATGAGGTAAGCCCACCTAAAAGAATGTGCCTATCTCTAGGTTGTAATGATTGTCTTCTTGAACTTTCTGAAATTCTTCATTACTTTCAACATCAAACACTTTTCTTGACTTAAATAGAACAAAACACAACAAACATTAAACTCGGTTATCAAATTTCAAACCATTTGTACTTAGTGTGAATACCTTTGAAAATAGCCCTATATTTGCACTCCTTAAAAGATATCTTAAACAAATATCTCTAAAGGTTTCTGAATATTTAGGCTTACATTTCAAGTCACATTTTAGACCAAAGTCAACATTGGGAACTATGGTTTTAGTATCTTGAATTTCACAAACTTTGAGCTTTTGTGGAAAGAAATGTGCTTAAACTATAGACATTTAGAGTCAAATAGTTTTGATTGGTATGTTGTATTGTATCACTTTCCCAATTCTCAAAACAAATCAGATCAAACAAGACCTCAAAATTGGAAACTTATCCAAACTACTATTAAAATAGAAACTAGAGAAAAAAATTGAATAGAAACCACTATTGCTGCTATTTTTGTCACTTTTCACCTAGACATTGTTATTGTTGATCTAAAACAGATTGCTTTTCTCTTTGGTTTATGATAGTGGCTGTCAAAACCTTGTCACTTTTGAAAAATAGAATGCAATTGACCTAAAATTGTCGTAATTGATCCTAACATTAGCACATTTGACCTAAGTTTAGCCACAGTTGACAAAAATCTGACTACTTTTGACCAAACTATCGCTTTTTCTTTCACTGTTCACTAGTCAGAAAAAATTGCAACAGAGATCACTTTTGATAAAACTTACCACAGTTGTTCTTTGGATTTAGCCATTATTGACCTAAACAAGGCTACTTTTTTCAAAATTATCTCTATTTCCTTTTGTATTACCAGTGACAAATTGAAACAGAGACCATAATTGCTCTAAATTTGACCACAGTTGTCCTACATTTCAACCGCTACTCCTCAAAAGATTGCCACTATTGCTTTATTTTCTAGTGAAAATCAAGAACTAATCCTAAACTAGTTAATCATTTTACCTTTTGAGAATGAAATAGTTAGACTTCCAAAATACCTAATATCAACATCAATCCATATCCATTTACAAAATCAAACACCCCAACCTAGTTTTAAGATTCAAAATCAAAACACAACTGGGATCATTCCTTACTCTCAATTTCTAAGATATCAACATTTTCTTGTACCTCAAGGCTAGTTCAAGTAGATCTTCAAAATATATCTATTGTGCATTTTTCACACACACACCCCGCTAAAAGCAAGGTCCCTCTTTTTTGGATCTTTTGGGTGTTTTCTGCAATCTTGCCTCTTGGACTAGTCTTTGACCTTGGGTGCTTGTAACCCTCTGGTTGTTAAGGTTTGGCTACTTTGAAACATGCTTGAATGCTTATCTTGCCCATGACTGTGATCCCTTGAGGTGGTTCATTGGAAATCCTAAGTTAAGGGTGAGTTTCGGGTTTTTCATGGGTCTCGGGTATTTCCTCTCTTGGCGGAAATCTCTTATTACTATCTACATCTTGGATGTTTGAAGGTTATTGCTTAGTGTTACATTCTGGAGATTTTAGCACTTTGCAGAATTCTTTATCTAGTGGAATTCTCTGAATTTCCTTGATTCTTCAAATCCCCGACTTCCGTCATTCCCTCGGATCCCCGAAGTGGGTTCTAAGATGTCATTTCACCTCATTTATGCCTGTCGTACAAATGTTGCATCTTGCATTTAATGGAATTTTGAGAGATTTTATGTTGGAAAATTGGTGTTATTTGTCTCACAACGAATTTGAGAGAGCTTGGTCCTGGGAGCTGCATGTGAGCTAGATTTTTGGAGCTGAGGATTATTGGTTTTGGTGATGTTTCCTTGGCCTCGTTTGCATCTATGTGTGATTTGAAGTTTTTCGCCAGTAGTTGTCCTCTTGGGTTTTACTTCATTAATGGTATGTGCATGATGCCTTTGCTTTTTATTGGCAAGTATATGTGGTTTTGTGGTATCATGCACATTCTATGCTTGGTTTTCTACATATTTGGAGGTCTATGGTTAAACTAGGGTTGTACCCTTTTCATTTTGATGCCTCCCCTGACTGTTGATATTGCAACTCTCCATTGAATTGATAATCTGATAATGCCAATCCTTGCTAGATTTTTTCTTTGAATTTGATACTGTGTGATGGTGATTTGGTTCAGTTGATCTAGGGTTCTATATATTTAATGGATTGATGATTTGAGTGTGAGTTTGAATTGTTACTTCCCATTTGCATCTGATCGTCACTTGCTTTTGAGGGTTTTGGAAGAATTGATTATGATTTGATTGAATGAATGAGCATATCAAAGCTTTGAATGGTTATTCATGGTGGAACCCTAGGTTTGCATATTTTGAATTTTTTGTTGAAGATTAGTTGAACTGTGCTTGAATGAGTTATAGGTCTAGGTCATGGATGAATGATTTGAAACGAATAAAATTTGAGTCCAAATCCCAAAATTTGTGATCATTCAATCAATTTGGGAAAAACTGTGAAGAATCAGGACTTTTAGAGATTTTAGGTACCTCATGGAATTCCTTCACACTCAGAAATATTTGAAATTTCCATCGCCCCTATCATTTACCCAAAAATGCATATGAATGCGAAAGTTATCTTATCCTCACTAATTTTTGTCTTGAATGGAAATCTCTGAAACTTTCTAAAAATGAGAAAATTGTAGAAATGGATGAATTCACACTGCATGATTTTGATATTTTATGATTGGCTTGATCAATCAAAGGTGGGATATTGTTGTTTCTTGAGCTATAATTTTGATTACATGATTTTTGGGTAATAGTTGTGTTTTCCTCGCTAATTTCCACCTCGTCATGAAATCCCCAAATTTCCTTTATGGCTTGATTTTCGCGAAGGGGTGAGAATCCCAAGATTTTAAGGAGTGAGATTTTAAGGGATTTTGATCATTGTTTGGGCTTATTTGGATGAAGAATGTGTTATTTATGATGGGCTAACCTTAACTCTTGTGTTGCAATGAATGTTGATTGTGACCTTTTTTTTGTATGCAAGTTGAATCAAGAAAGGTTGTTGCTAGAAAGGGTAAGAACAAAGAAATGGATCTTGATGTTGAGGAAGCTCCTATCTCAGAGGCTAAAAGGATTAAGTTGGATACAAAGAGAAATATTCCCGAGAGTAAGCTTGTTTCCATTTGGTCAGAGGTGACTGACACCAACATAGGAAAGTGGGACTATGAAGATTTTAAGGCAAGAATGGCAGTAAGTGACCCTTCTATTTGGGTAAGGAGAATGCGAGATTTTGGGTTGGCTCATGTGGCTGGTTTTCCTTCCACAGTGCAATGTTATGAGCTTGTCTTGGAATGTGCTTGACATTATGCCCAAGGTCCATAGAGAGTAATTAATCCACAAGGCAGGGTTCTTGCAAACTTCTCTCCTATCTCAGTTGCCCAAACATTTGACATGCCAGATAGGTCTCATGTGGTACAATTTGATATTGATATAGCCAAGAAATATTATGAGCAAGGTACAAATAAGGCTCTAGAGATTATCAATACCTCGCTAGAGAAACCAAAGGCATATATTTCTAAATTTCCAAAGCAGTTGTTTAGAGCTAAGTTTAAATTAGATTACTATGATGCAATCACTCTTCTTAGTATAGTGATGGGTCTAAAGAGTGCAGGAATTTTTGAAAATTGGATGTTTTATTTGATAGTGAGAATGGAGCAAGGTATAGACTACCATTAGGCAGGAATAATTAGTAGGATGATTCATGAGCAATTGTGCAATGTGTTGCAGACCAAGACCTTCACCATGACATCTTATTTGGTCTATGCCTTGGCAAGGTTTCATCCATATAAGGGATTGAGCACTCGAGGAGTCTTTGGCTAGGATGTGATTTATAAATTCTACCCTCAGCTGTATTTGGATAGTTCTAGCTATAGAAGGGTGAATGATGCCTTCACCATGTACATCACAAGGTTACTCCAGGGTGCAGAGCATGTAAGAATTTCAAATGTTGCCAAGGAATTGATTCATAAGTTTGGAGCATGGTTTATACAATTTCTCACATTTTCTTACATTAGGATTGATGGTTTTCAAAGTGCTCCATACAAATTGCCCAGATATTCTCTAGATCACATTATTATTTTGGAGGTTACAAGGAAAATTTGTGCCTTTGATACAATTTTGAAGAAGGATATGCACAAAACTAGTTTTGGTAATGAATTCCCATTAAGGATTGGAGGTCATGAGGCTTGTCCTTCCTTGGACACAACACACTTTTTTGAAGAAGAGACGGGCACTTTCAGCCTATCCTTGCATACTAAGAGGCCTAGATTTGACAGAATAGGTGGGGCTCAAAAGAGAGCCAATAGGGAATTTAGACATAAGGATGATTTTGAAGACTATTGGGCCAATTGCAAAGATGAATTCAAATTTTTAAGGAAGTTCTCTAGATTTCCTGCTAATTTGATTAGATTATATAGTATCAAGGCAATCCAAGATCAACTTGATGATGATGGAGAACTTATACAAAACCATGATTATGAACTAGTTAAAGATAAGCCTATAGGTGAAATTGATTGGATGGAAGAGGAAATAACAGAGTTGGAGCAAATAAATGCCCCTGTAATAAAATACACTAAGTTGTGGATCAAGCATAAGATTTGGGAACTAGATAATGAAGGGAAACAATATACTTATGACTTGATGGGAAAATTGGAATCTCAGTCTACTTCTGAGGAGAAGCAGGACCCAAAAGGTAAGGAAAAAGTGAGTACCCCTTTTAAAATTAAGATCAAAGGTGGCCAAACAGAGACCGGGGAAGAGAAGAAAAGAAATCCCATTGCAAAGAAGAGAAGGATTGCCTCCAATGAGATGAAATCTTCTCAAGAAGAGGAACGTGAGGAAGAGGGAAAGAAGGGTGATACCCCTATGCTTAAAAGGAGAAGAGTAACAAAAGCATCAAAGAAGCAAAATGAGCCTCCTAGGGCAGAGGATGAGACAAGGCCACAACTGATAAATGTTGAGAGTTCTGAGAGAAAACACAGGTTTATGCTAGGAAAACAAGAACTCCATCCCCTAAGGAAAGTTTAGTAAAAGAAGGTGCCTCCATGATTCCCTCTATTACATAGCAGCAAAAGGATACTTTTGCCTCTCCTTCTACTCAGGAGTTGCATGGTGAAGAAAAGGAGTCAACAGATGCAGTTGTTGAGGATATCCATCAAGATGAAGATACAAAAGAATTCAAGGGTGGGGATCTTCACAATACAGAGGCAAAGATTGATAGGATTCTACAATCTTCTTTGGTATCATATGAAGATTCACCTGTCAAGGATAAAGGAGAGAAATACCCAAAGAAAGAAGAGATGCATGAAAGAACTCTAATTTGTGAAGTGACAGAGACACATGACAAGGAAGAGAATGAGAATCCAGAGGAGGATAGGGAGAAAGACAATGAAAAGGAAGATAAAGTTGAAGAATTTCTTGCGGTGCATGGTTCAAATATTGACTCCTCCACTGATCAACAAGAAAGGGATAAACAAGATGAGCAATAGTCAGATATTTCTATTCCTAGCAAAAAGTAAGCAAATAGTTATAGATGATATTCCTCCGAATTGGGATGATTTACTAGCTAATATTGGAAAAGGAAAGACAAAGAAGAAGGCCAAAACTATTTCCAGAATTGACAGGGATGAATCAAATAATAGGGTGATTCATATTGCCACTACTACAGAAAAAAAAAATAAGGATGAGGTAACTCCTCAAGATTACAACATTCAAGCAATAACTTTGGGGCTTACCTCTAGAAGAAAAGAAGTGGAAGAGTTCAAGGGGTCTGCTACCACAATTTTGAAAATATTAGATAAATAAGTGCAAGCCAAGGAAAGATTGAAGAAAGAGAATGTAGAGTTAAAGAAATATCAGCAAAATCTCATGAAGCCCTTGCAGTCTATCGGCCAAGTTGGTTCTTCTTCATCAGCAATAGGTTTCTTACCTAAGGAGACAGTCAGTGAGCTTGAAAGGATGAAAAATTATACACAAGCTACACATGAATGGTTACAAGTAGTAGGGCTTAGAGGAGAATGCATGATTAAGGAAATTATGTCAACGTGTGGAGATGCACATAGATCATTTGAGTGGTTGCAGAATTTGTTGGAACAAGATAAAGATGATGTAGACCTTCTCCTATAGAAAACTAAGACAATTATGGATTATACTAAGGAAAGATTAATAAGTGATGGAATCTTATCTTCCTTAAAGGTTTTAGAGCCTTGGGAATGGTATGAGGCGATGTAGATCAAGCAGAGAGTTCTAAAGAAAATCCATAAATAGGGTCAACGGGTGTGAAATGCATTGAATGGAATTTATAATAAGTGCATCTCATTCTTTGAAATAATGACTAGAAGGAATAATTTTGCATCAAAACACCTGAACCTGGAACAATTAAGGAAATGGTGGCATGAAGTTTATGCTCCAATTGATAATGGTCCAATCACTTCCCACCATTTGGATGATGCAGTTACCTATATTGTTGTTATGGAGAAGTTTTAGGATCTCAAGGTAGAGTGGGACAAGGTTGTCAAGGAATCAAGGGAGGAGATTAAATAAATTGAAAGAAGATTTAAGGTATTGATCACTCCACCAATGGCCAACTTAGAGAAGATTTTTCTTAAGGAGCAAGATAAATTAGGTCAAGATAGGGACAAGGGGTCAGTTAATGCATGATTGCATCAAGATTTGTGCTCCTCACATTTCTTCCTCTGTCCTCTACATGCACTGGAGCAAGCTACATTGGAGAAACCAACCCGACCTAGAAGAAATCTCAAGCATTAAATGCCAGAAATGTTGTTTTATTGAAAGAAGTTTCTAGGCCGACCTATTTTTCTAGCTGCCCATTTTGTAACCCTAACTGTGCCAACCTAGCATGAAATCTCTACAAATAAGGAATTTTTCCTCATTTTCAAGGGCTAGTTATATTTTGGTGCAAGTTAAGTGATAGAGAAAAAGCTAGAGCTAGGAGTTAGTTTATTCTGAAGCAAGTGTTGTAATACAGAATACTGGAATTGTTGTAACATTTGGGTTATTCAATATAAGTAAAGACATTGTGCTTTGGTGATCTTTCTTGTATTGATTTATCTTGCATGGTTCTTGTCATTCTATCTTTAAATATTTCTTGAAAACATTTGATATATGTTAGATTTTAAGTTGGATATAATTCGATGGTGTTTATGCTTTGATGCTTGAAGTGTTTGTAGCGATCCCTAGTCCATACTTTTAGCAACTAGCTGATTGTGAGTTGCTATGTAAAGTTAGTCTAGACGTTATATATATGTGCCTAGTTCAATTGTGAGCATTTATTCATTCAAATTTAAAAATAGGGTTGGTTTGGATGAATGTCTCATGATCTGAAAATATTTAATTCCTTAGAAGATTGCACTATTTCTGTAAGATTGCAGATGAAATTTGGGTTAAGCAGAAACTAGTTTTGAGGGATTGGTCGATTTCAAGTATTTTATTATTTTCATTGTTGATCTTAGGATCAATTTTAATCTTAGAAATCTCTCTTAAGCCCTTATCTTTTGCTATTTATTTTATTATCTAAGTTATATTTAGGATTTCAAGTATCAACATATTGCAAAATCTAATAAGTTTGAAGATTCAGTATTTGTTTGTAAGGTCCCTTTGTGATTACCAGCATGTTCACATTTATCACTGAGTTGTTTTTGCATTGTCAAGACATGACATTAGAGACCTTGGGTTTATCACTTGAGGCTTGTTGATAGAGATCTACATTTCAAGAGAGATAGGATACTTGTATCTTGTCTGAGCTGTTGTTGTGCAAAAAACACCATCAACAATATCCTCTAGAAAAATGAAGTGAAATATCAGTCAAAGTTTTCAACATTTTGAATCCCAAAGTTAGCATCATTTCCAAAATATTCACAAACATCACTCACATTATGAACAATATGGGATGCAAGATGAGCTTGAAAGTGTGATAATGGTGGATTTAAGTGCTATGATGAAGGAAAAATATGCAAATTGGCTAAGTATGGCTTCAAATGGAAAAATGGCAAGAGTTTGGTATCAAATGCATAAGGTTACTAAATGAGAGAAAAGAGGGGGTATTTATAGAAGAATTTGAATTATTTAGAGAAATGGACAATTAAGATTGAGCCACCATGGCCAAGATGTAGGGCTATAGTGAGTTGAGGACTTACAAGCCCTCACATCTTGCCATGTGGAGGATGAAGTGTCCAAAGGACATGATTAGATGAAAGGAGGGTACATGATGTGGAAGAAGGACAAGTACTTTGAAAGTACATTGGGAGAGGAGAAGATTGCTTTAAAAGTCAAGTTCTTGTTCCCAAATGGTTGGAAAGTGACATGAGAGGAATTTTAGTATTCCTCAAAAATCTCCATGGGGAAGAGGAAAGTAGTCGGGAAAATAAATGTGAATTAAAAATTCACATGTTTGGAAAAATTTCATGGACAAGACAAGGTTCCAAAAAGGGAAGCACTTGTCCACATGTGACTTGATGTGACAAGTCAAATATTCTAGAAGATGCATGAGAAAAGGGGATTCTAGGAGGAATAAATGTGAATTTTAAATTCACATGGGAAAGAGGGTCAATGCTAAAAAAAGAAAATGAAATGGTTGACTAAAAAGGCATGCTAAATGTGGCTAATGACTTTGATTAAGGTTGTGAAAACACATGATTAGGAGGATTAATGAAAGATTAAGGAGAAATTGGAAGATGTGAGAATGTGACATTATTTTTTTTAATTAATGTGTGCACATCCTAATCCATAATTAATTAAATTAATCTAGATTAGAAGAGGGTTATGGAGGATGTGAAAATGAGAGAGAAAAAGAGGAATTAAAAAATGACTTAAATTCAAAGAGGTCACATGACTAAATTAAATAAAGTGATGTATTTATTTAATTTAGAGAGGAAAGAAGTAAAAGGTAAAAGTATTTAATTATTAAATTAAATAATTTAGGAACCTTATACAGACAATGAAATATTAATTAGATGAGTGATTTAATTAATGCTGACAAAGAGGATGAAATAGATGAGTAAAGGGATGAATTTGGACAAATGTAAGTGTCCAAATTTAGGTGTCTACAACAACAAACAAACTACTAAGGCAACCTTCAACCACAACAACAAGGCATGCCACAAACAAACTATCAAGGTACCCTTCAAAACAATTCACAACAACATGGTATGCCATAAATGAATTACCAAGGAAACCTTCAAAAAAATCCCCAGCAACAAGGTGTACCATTAATGTAGAATCAAGGTAGCCTTCAACAACATTCACAAATATAGGGTGCACCACAAACAAGATATCTAAGTACACCCCAAACTCAACAACACTTTTCTCAAGATCAAAATCATCAACAACGATAGAAAGGAGGACCACAAAACTAGTACCAAGGAACACCTCAATGCCAATATCAAGGTACACAGCAAGGACCTATCATACCTTATGTGTAGAATGGTCCTTAGAATCCCATGATTACACAATATCTAGTTTACAACCAAACAAATGTCATGGGACAATAGATCTATAATACCCAAAATCCTCAAATAAACATACTAAACAACAACATAAATATGCAACTTCAAACACTCAATGAAAGGATATCAGATATACAAATTGGAAAACCCAAGAAGAGTTATTCTCTCCAAGACATTTTTCCATATCCATTTGATCAAAATATATCCATGGTACCTTTTCCTAAAGGCTTCAAAATACCAAAATTCAAAAATTATAGGGGGGAAGGAGATCCAATTGAGCATGTATGTGAGCTTCCAGTATCTTGCATGGAACTACAATGAAATGACACCTACTTAATGAGGCTTTTTCTATGGAATCTCAGTGGGCCTACTATAGATTGGTTCTTTCATTCACCACTAGGTATCAAAACGTTTGATGAATTTTTAGATCATTTTTTCACCCATTTCTCGTATAACATCGAACAAGACATAACGATCGTGAATCTCTATAAAATAAAGAAAAGTCAAGGGGAGACATTCACCTCATACCTCCAATGATGGAGACACAAAGTGAGAAAAATTAAGTGGCCTGTTCCAGAGAAACAACTTGTCAATGTCTTTATCTCCAACGTACATGAAAATATCATTTACAACCTCATGGTGTTGTGCCAAAACAATTTTAAAGAAACCATTGAAAAAGGTATACTTATTAAAAGATCCCTCATTGCAAGAGGAATGATCAAACTTTACAATCCAAAGGATCAACCCTCTACTTCAAATGAAAAACCTAAGATATGGGCGAAAAACAAGAATGTAACCAATGATGGAGTAGTTGATGCTAAGGTTGTATGGAATATACAAGCTCCCAATACACTACAAAATTAAGTCCAAAGAGCATAGAAAGGTTATCAATAGAACAACCAACCCAATTACCAACAAAATAATCAACTCAGTTATCCACAAAACAACCAACAACAAAATCAAGGACAAGATAACAAAAGAAGACCACCTCAGTAATATGACCAACCACAAAGGAAATTTAGTCTTTTGGGAGAAACGCTTGAGTTCATTATGCACAAACTAGTCCAAAAGAACCTCATCACAATAAATGATAGAAAAAATTATGAGGAACCCAACTTCAAACCTCCTTGGTATAATGAGAATGACAAATGTGAATTTCACAAAATCAAGGGGCATACCACCAATAACTACATGAGACTCAAGAACATCGTGCAAGATCTAATCGAAAAGGGAGGAGTGGACATCAAACCATGTCACAAAAATAAAGATCTCAAGATCTATAAGGATCCAATCCATAACCATTCTATGGGAAACAACAAAGGAAAAGAACAAGATTAACATAAGTCTACCTTCTCTTATGGCAAGGATACCATTCTAGGACATATCTCTTGTGATGGTCATACCATCCATATGTTAACCTTACAGGGTATAAATCCTAAATGTAATGTGACTACCTAAAGGGGAAGAGTAACCATCCAAGGAGCACCAACCCAAGTAAAATCCACAAGTAAACCAACCAATGACTATAGCATTGTGGACCAACTCAAGAAAACTCCCACCCTAATCTCTATCCTAGAGCTCTTAAAACTATCACTAGCACATAAGGAGATATTAGAGAAAGCTCTTGTCAAAACGTTAGTCCCAAACAACCTTGAAGCTAATCAATTTCAAGCCATGGTTAGCAATATCATTTCCACCCATCATTTAGTCTTTTATGAGAAAGACCTTAAATATTTCCATAGCCAATCTATTTATTTAGAGCTAGGTTTCCACAAACATAAAGTCAAGAGGGTACTCATAGATAACATTGTAGGTCTAAACATTTTTACCTTAAAATATGTTAAACAACTAGGATACTTTGATGATGTCATAGATAAAAAAAAAAGAACATCACCTTCAAAGCTTATGACAACATGCAGCATAATTCAGAAGGCACAATCAAACTACCTATTCATATAGGACCATCAATAATAGAAACTACTTATCAAGTACTCAATCTCAACCTTCCATACAACCTTCTTTTAGGTCGACCATGGATCCATGCTTTGAAAGTAGTACCATCTACATTCCATCAATTCCTAAAGTTTGCTCATTAAAATATGGAGATTACCATGTATGTCAACCTTGAACCTTTCCATTATTGTGCTAAATTGGAGGGAAAGTATAGAAAAATCAAAAAAATATACAGCAATGATATATCTTTTCACTCCTTTTCATACATCAACCCAACATCACTAGCTTTTTCCTCCACTACACCATCATCAACTAAAGTACCCAAATCTGATACCAAGATCCAAGTGCTTCACAAGGGTTGTGGAGAATACCACTTCAACTAGTCTTTTTGTATTGGGATGCTTCCCCCACACCAAAAATACATGGAGGAATGAAAGAGTTCAAACATGTTCAAACAATAACAATGATAGTTAAACCCACCATCTTCACCAAGTGGGGTGGCATGCAAGATGAGGAAGTATGCGAAGAAGATTTATCTTCATGGATCTACAAAGAAGAAGGGCATGAACAACCACTACCTCCCCTTCCTATTGATGAAAAGAGAAAAGGGTATCAACTAGAAAAGAACATGGGATTCACTAGACAAGGTGGCCTTGGTTTACATGGATGAGGTAGAAGAGAACCAATCATTATGGAAAAATTCCCAAAGAATATTGGGTTGGGTTATGGTTCATCTAATGTGATTACCCCATATACTAAAAACACTTCCTATGAGGAAGGAGCTAGTTCTACCACTAATGAGACATCAGATACTTGTGAACATCTAGACAACTACCTATATATATCCAATACATGTTTGAAAACCTCGACGTTACTACTATCATTGTTGAACCTACATCTGATCAGGACCATATAGAGACAGATTCCAATGAGTACGAATGGGATTCCTATGACTCTAGTGAATATAGCTTAGATACCTTATGGAGTCTTAAAAAAAACCAATTTCCCTAACCTAGCAACAACATCCATAAGCTTCGCCGATACCAATGAAAAAATATCCTTACACTATTCACAACTGATAGATTGGAACCAACAACATCATACTCTAATTTTGGACACATTCTAGAATGATCAGGCTATTGCAGAGTTCATGGGACTTCGAACCAATATACCACAAGGAGATCACAAAGCAAGGTTTGTAATGGAACTAGATCAAGGAGCATATTTTGGATGGGAGATTGTGCATTCCAATCACAAAAACAACTTACAAAATTTAAAAATCAAAAAGAGATCCCCTAAACAAAACCATAATGTGGCTTTATCGGATCCAGAAAAGAGAAAAAAAAAGGATGCATCTAAAGGTGAAAACCTCTCTAAGGCACCTAATGATGGAACATTAAATCTCCCCACTATAGAATATCAAGATAAATCAAAACTCCTAGTTGAAGATACCAAACCTATCAATGTTGGCATAGTAGAAACACCAAATATCACATATCATGCAACATCACTTGATCCTAAAGAAAAGGTAAAATTCTTAGCATTTATTAATGAAAGGAAAATCAACTTCGCCTGGACATATGTAGACATTGTAGGAATAGATCCAACATTAGTCGTACACCACCTAGTCGTATTTCTCAGAGATAAAACCATCAAGAAGAAGTTACGAAAGATGCATCTAGAGATAGCACGTTTGGTAAAAGTAGAACTATAGAAACTATTAGATGTGGGCTTCATTAGACCAACTGATTATCCTAAATGGTTTTCAAATCTAGTATCAGTTTCAAAGCCCACTAGGGGAATAATAATTTGCACATGCTTTCAGGATCTAAATAAGGCTTTCCCAAAGGATGACTTCCCTCTTCCCGACATTGATATGATTGTAGATCTAACTACAGGGCATGAAATGCTATATGTGTATGACATACTAGCAAAGACTATCAAATGAGAAGACAATTTGACCAACCTAGAAAAAATATTTGACAAGCTCGAACAGTACAACTTGAGGCTGAATCTAAAGGAGTGTGTATTTGAAGTAACATTTGGAAAACTACTAGGTTACATAGTATCAAGAAGAGGAATTGAGGTAGATCTTGCCAAGGTGAAAGCTATATTAGAAATGCATCCTCCAAGGACATTGAAGTAGCTAAGAATTCTACAAGGGAAACTACAATCCATCAAGAGATTCATTACACGGTTGGTAGACAAGTGTCATCCTTTCACCCATTTACTGCACAAATATATCACATTCAAGTGGAATAGCAGATGTGATCAGGCGTTCCAACAATTCAAAGAGTATCTACTTACTCCTCTAGTATTGATGCCACCAATTCTAGATAAAGAAATGATCCTCTATGTATCTAAAACACAAGCAACATTAGGAGCTCTCTTAGCAAAACTAGATGATATAAAAAGGAAAGAGTGGTCTATTATATCTATCAAACACTGGTGGGCTATGAGTTGATTTTTTTCCCACAGAAAGATCATGTCTATCTATCATCTTTGTAGCACAGAAGTTGAGACACTACATCTTAAACATACAAGTAAAGCTAATCTCAAAAGTAGATCCACTAAAGTACCTATTGGTAAAAACAACTCTAACAGGTAGGATCGCTAAATGGGTGATGATACGAAGTGATTTTGATATAGAGTAAATAGATAGAAAATTTGTCAAAGGAAAAATCATAGTAGATCAACTAGAAGAAGCACCAATAGATGATCAAAAGCCTCTAACAATAAAATTTCAAGATGAAATCATATTGCCAATAGAACAAACAAGTTGTTGGACCTTGTACTTTGACGAATCTCACACTCAACACGGCTCAAGAGTAGGTATCTTATTTCTCACACCATAGGGAGATAGTATACCTAAGGCTTACAAAATTTCTTTCCCATGCACCAATAATATCTTAGAATATAAAGCATTAATCACAAGACTAAAGATGGCCATCGAATGGAGAATAAAGAAACTACATGTTTACAAAGACTCTCAGCTCCAGTAATAAGGCAAGTAAATGATGAGTATCAAACAAAGGATGACATGATAATTCCATATAAAAGAATGGTGGATAGTTTTAAACAATACTTTATCATCATCAACCATCAACTTTGAGAAGGTTCCTTGAATCAACAACAAAGCAGCAGATGCTATGGTAACAATAGGTTCACTTCTCTACATTCCACAAAATATACCTAAGTATGAATTCCTTATGGAGAAACTTCTCATATCGACATTCGATATCCCATAATCAAAACTAGTTTGTGATGTTTTTGGTCCTAATTCACCATGGTACAAAGATACATTTGACTATATCCAGCATGGTATCATACGTCCCAATTTACCGACAAGCCAAAAGAAGGCCTTTATCTATAAAACCTCCTGATTCAATGTCCTAGGAGAGACCCTTTACATACAAAGTCTAGATGGAACATTACATCAATGTCTAAACGTGGAAGAAGTGAAAACCACTTTAAAAGAAGTGCACAAAGGTATTTGTGGCTCTCATGCAAGTGGACCTAATCTAGTACAAAAATTATTGAGAACATGATACTATTGGCCCTCAATGGAACAAGAATGCATTTAGTACTCCAAAAAATGTTGTCAATGTCAACAACACACTAATTTTGTTCACACACCACCACAAGAACTGAGACCTATAACAACACCATGGCCTTTCTCGTAGTGGGGATTATACTTGATAGGTAAGATCTCTCTCACTTCATCAAATGGACACAAGTTCATTATCACTACAACTGAATACTTCACGAAGTTGATAGAAGAAATTCCATTTACATAACAGGGAAACCGATATCCAAGTTCATTTAATTATTTGATTTGTCAATATGGAATTCCCCAAACCATCATAACAGACAATGGAACGCCATTCAAAAAACAAGATGTCAAAGATATTTGTTCAAATTTTTCTATCCAACACTGATTCTCCATGCCCTACTATCCACAAGGAAATGATCAATTTGAAGCATCTAACTAAACCATCCTAAAAATATTGAAAATGACTATTAATGACACTGACTGTGATTGGAATTTGCAACTAAACCTAGCCCTATGGACTTATCGAACTAGTATTCATACACCTATAGGTGCCACACCTTTTTATTTGGTCTAAAGATCTAAAGCATTCTTACCTATTGAAGTTGAAATCCCTTCACTACAAGTATCCCTAAAAGGCATGGTCAACAATGAGGAATATTAGGTGTCTAGATTAAATGAGTTGGAACTCTTATATGAAATGTATTTGAGTGCATTAAACCATATACAGATTTATCAAAATTGGCTCAAACGAAGCTACAATAGAAATATCAAAAATAGAAACTTTCAAATTGGTGACCTAGTACTAAAAGAGAATCAAAGGATCCAACTAATTCAAGAGGGAAGGGGAAGTTTGAACCAAATTGGTTAGGATCTTTCATCATCACAACCAGCTATGGCTCTGGAGCTTATCAATTGGAATCCTGAAGGAGAACCTTTAGGTGAACCACTAAACAACAATCATCTCAAAAAGTTTCATACTTAAACACATTAAAGTATCTCAACAAAAAAGTTAAAAAAGAAAAAAAAATCAAAAATCAAGAAAAACAATAAAGAGAAACAAAATGTTTTTTAAGTGAAAACCACTCTGTGGCACTTCTAGGATAGATAACATAGTGAAAACCTATAAAATAGGCACTACGTTTGAATAAGACATGCATCATTATCTATCAGCACTATCTGAAGCATTCACCCATCCGTCCCATAATAAAACGTGCAAACCAACCATGGATCGTAACTGATCAAGAGTTGAACCTTGTTGCAGCATCAACATTTGTCTCCCCTAAAGAATGTAATCTTGTCTCAAACTTGGGGAAACTTCCTAAAATTGGTAGCAGATTAGATCCTTGTAAATCCTTTCAGAGTTGGAAATATCAAAGTCAAAAACATCTAGAAAAAAAATAAAATCAAAATAAAGTAAAAACAATCAAAATCCCACAAAACATGTTATGCTTTTAAGTCAACACAAGTGAACTACGAGCCTATACATGGATAACATAGGAAAGGCCATCATAAATAATGAGCCCTCGAGGCCCTACGTTAGTCCCCCAAAATTCAAAAAGAGAAAACATTCAAATATCTTTATCAAAATCTAAAAAAAATCATAAAATAAAGAAAACTCCAAAAACAATGTCAATCAATACAGTCAAACTATGATGTCTCAGTGTTCATCATGTAGGAAAGGCTAATCTATGATCATCCCCCGAGGCACTAGGTCAATCCCTTTAGGTCCCCCTATTTTGTTTCTAAATTTCCCGAAAAAAAAAACATCAAACACTCAGAAAAGAAAAAGGTCCTACCTCCATTATCACTTCACCATAATAAACTCATCATTCATCATAAGCAATCGTCACACTCATCATTTGACAAAGCAACCAATAAACAAAACAAACATCAAAATCAAAATTTCCAAGGTGAAGATTGAAATGATTAGATCATAATCAAGTTAAAACAATGCCTAAGTACATACTACCATACCTATTTGAAAATCATATCAACAATCCTAAACATGAGTCTTACAGAATAAAATGTTCCTAAAATAGACTTCATCAACGGATTCCATCATGAAACATCAAAACAACTATGGCAAGTGATACTACAACATTGTTTATCTTTTTATAGTCTTATCTTTTTTATTTATCTTAATACCACATTCCCAGGATCACTCGAGGATGTCCATAAGGATTTAGAGAGGAAGGAATGGTGACATTAACTGTTGATTTATGTTTGTTCTATTTGTAATATGTTTCATAATACTACCATGGAAAATACTTGCTTTGTTTTGTGTATGAAATTTTTTTTGAGACAATTCATGTAGCAGTTGCATGTTAGGGATTTCATACCTATCTATGTAACTGGTCCAAAAAATTTAAACACAACTCAACCATATCCTCTAACAAGGTTTTCATATGTATGGATGAGCAAGAGTATTCTTTTTGTTCTGAGTCAAAGTCCACGCAATGGATACAAAGCCACCTTGGTTATTAATACCCTGGTGCATCATGTATGTTTGTTACATCAAAAAGGATTGTTAAAAGATATGAAGCCTCTATGCAAGAAAAATAAAAAATCATCAAAAAACTAACAACATCAAATTTATATCCATCTCTAAATCATCCAACACTTCTTCTAACTAACAACTCCATCCAACATCAAAATATCATTAGTACCACATCCATCCTGCATCCACAATTTCATCAGTACATATCATGATCATATAATAAAACAATAAAACATCACACATCATGTATAATCATACATAATGTATGTAATAAATAATCACTCATCACATAGAAATATAAATCATCCATCCATCCACATGATATGCATATATTAGAAAAATTACAAAACATGAACATGCATACATCAATATCCATAATCATCTCAAGAACGTAATAAAGCCAAATCAAAACATGGTATATCTCATATATCATAAAAAAATCATATACATCATAAAGTAACATCTATGATATCATAGACAAAATAATACATATATACGAGGCCTTAGCTGAGTTGATGAATGTATATACAAATCATGTCTACAAAGTCTTTGATATAATATACATCACAAAAGATCAAGAACCCTCGGCCTTGATGGTTGTCTTGAGGTGGGGACCTCTAATGCCCCTAGCTCTGATGAGGAGAATTTTACAGGATAATTGGAGGTTGATCAGGCTACCTAACAAAGTGACCACCTGAATCTACCCCTATCTGAGTGTTAGGCTCCCCAAAATGAGGTTGTTGTTGAGCTCTAGGTACAAAGGCCTCATAGAGCATCTAATAATATGTAACCCTCTATACTAACTTCTCTCCCTCAGCATGATGTTGATCCATAGGAATGGATGAGGCCAATGAGATCTCTATAGACAATCTAAGCTACCTCTATATCGCCAGCTCTTGCTTGGCTGCATCCCTCTCCTATCTATAACCATCCCTCCCCTGCCTTACAACATCTCACTCTATAGTCAGCACTACAAGTTGTGCCTCAATTTCCTACCTCTGGATGATCTCTACATCTTTGGCCACTGTCAAATAGGAAATCTGTGTCACTACCACTACATCCCCAAGTGGAGGAAGACCCTGTGCCACTAGTTGATCCTACTCCATAGGATCATCCTAATGATCTTGCTAACCATCCTATCCCACTCTACCTAGCTACCCAACAATGATACCAAGTTGTTGTCTCTTGCCCCTATTTCCAGTAACACCTACTCTCCCAACAATTGGCCCATCACCACTAGGATCTATAAAATGGAGAGGAACTCGAAAATCCCACCACTAATCATAATCACATCTAGTACTTAGGTCTTCTGGTCCTATAGGCCATCCCCATCCAAATGGGGAAAGATGATGAAACTCAACAATAGCAGCGATAATAGAACCATGGAGCCCCCACACACTAACCTTTTGAGTTGTCCTCCTAAAGCAAGCATGGTAATCATTTGTGAAACATGTTTTTCGCTCGCCAAATTGGCAAAGAACCCACTCTGGTAAGTAACACTCAAGAAGGAAACCATCATGGCCAATCAACTAGTGTGTCTACCTACAAAAAGGAAGTTGTTCCTAATCATCGTACTACACCTCACAACCTAACCATGGCCTCCAAACAAAACCAAGCATATCATCAATAACACAACTCCAGTAAGATAGCTGGCCAGGCCAAGTGTAGTGTAGAAAATCACCATATCTATAATAATATGGATCCTCTAGATCCTGATGCAAGAAATCATCAGGTCTCATCACTGGGATGTGCTTCTAGGCCCATACATGCAGTAATGTAACACTAGCAAAGATGGAATTTCCTCCCCAATAGGAAACCTCATGCATATCTCTGTATAGATGTGCAAGGAGACAAGGGCCCCATGTGTACCTTGTAACATGCTCAAACATCTTCTTAATCATATACCCCAACCAACTGGAAACTATCTACCTTGTCAATCAGGAATGACAAGCCCCAAGACCAAAGCACATAAAACCAAAGAAGTAAGATCTACACTATCAATGAATGGAGATAATCAAAGAAACCTAACACCAAGAACTTATCACATAACACGTGTACCTTGTCTAACAGGATAGGTCTCAAGCTCAAAATAAATCAAAATACAAAGAATCCTCTATACATCCTCCAAGGTGATGGTGGCCTCACCAATTGGAAAATGAAAGTACGATGACTTAGAGTTCCATCTCTCAATGAGGGTGGTCATCATCACTCTGTGGCATCTAATTGTTAGCATGTAGCATACATGTCGTAACCCCACAGCGTCTAGAACATCTCACTCAAGCTCATAGAAACTAGTAACTAAATCAAATAACTAATGTGACAGTCACTCTCTTGACTAAAGTGGTTTGAGAACCACCTACAAACATTCAAGCCACGATGTTAAGAGTTGACTATGAAAACACAAAATGAACCTAAGATTGCAAAGATGACTACAACTTTCAAAAATGAAAAAATTGATTATTTTTTAACAAAAGTGGTCAATAAATTCAAAAGAGGACCTATCTTTGTCAAAATTGGTCAAAAAAATCAATAGCAGAACAAATCATAAAACTGATCAAGTTTCTCAAAAGTGCACAAAAATCACAAAGCAAAACATTTCATACAAAGAAAGTCAATAGTGAAAATTATACTCAAAGGTGAAAACCAAAAGCGAACATTTAGAGCAATGGAAAATAGTTTAATCAAAGGAAATTGAAAAAAGAAAAAGTGGTACAATCACAAACTTCAAAAGTGGAAAGAATGACGCAAAAGCATAAATTTCATGAAATTACCGCTACTTCCTAAAAAAAATTCTAGCATTTATTACTCAAAAATGAAAATAAGAAAATAAGAAAGGAGAGGGTACATACCTCTGCACTGATGCCAACAGGCCTCCCAAACTCATGAACTTCCTCTGTGTGATGTGGGGTTCCTACAATCCTCAACATCACGAATCGACAATCACCAAATCAAGGAATTTAGAGACAAGAATTTACTAAGTCAGAGAATGCAAATGAGGTAAATTCAACCCTAATTACCTATTTTAACCCCCCAAACCCTAATTTTTTACCTAGGAAATCCTCCTAGGTTGAAATTAGGACCTCTTGAGAACATCTAGACTATAATCGAGGGTTCTATAATCTTAATTTTTCATTCTCTATGCATCAAATCTAAAATAAAATATTGTCGTGAGATCGACCCAAAAAATGATTTTTTTAGCAAAACCTCTCAAAGGGGAAACCCAACATCGTATTATCTTCATGCTAGCCATTGGGGCATAGTGGGGCATATTAAATTTTTTGAATCTTGATCTTAACATTGAATTCTTTGAAACAAAGCAACCAGTACTTTGTCTAAAACAAGAGTAAAATGTAGACATGTAAAAATGACCTAATGCATATCACACACCTTGAATGACATTTTCTCATCACCGGCATCATTATAACTTAATATCACTGCATTTCACATCATTTACATAAAAACCCTAATCTCCTCTATTAGTTAAATAATCTTTAATTAATTCACTATTTTATCATTTATCTAATCTTTATTCCTCTTGATTAATTAAATAACATCAATTATTTAATTATGTCGCTAATTTACCCTATTCCCCTAAATCAATTAAATTATTAATACTTAATAGTTTAATTAAATCACTTTCCCCCTTTCTAAATAGAATAATTAAATAAATTATTCAAACATCATTCAAAAAGGTCAAACAAAACAAATTCAACTTTATTTGTTAAAGTCAAACATGACTTGCACGTTCAACTCAAAAAAATTAATTAATTAATTATCTTCACCCCCTTTTGTGATTGAGAAAATCATGAACACTGATTGCTCACTCTGATTAGCTAATTGATCCATCTATTTCCTAACTAATCCATATATTCTTCAATCCCATTGAATACTCAACTTGATTTCCTCAATTCCACAGATTAGGCAATCTATTTCCTTTGATTGAACAATTAACATCCTTAATTGATTTGATCACAGAAGCTAACTGAACAATATAATTCATCTCGACAACTTTCAACCATTGATATTGATTTAGCATTATTTAATCTTGCACGTTCATCTTGAAATAGGAAATCTATAAAATAACCTTCAACCTTCTCACAAATCATCTAGAATTTACATAAGCGAAGTGTTGCACAATTACCTCTTGAGCACGTTGTGATTTATCATCACAATCCTATTTTAACCTTTGCACACATTGAAGCTTTTGCAACACATAATAGAGGCTTCACATTGATACAAAAATGCAATCCAACATCATTGTGAGTACACTTCAACATGAGATGGGTAACAGTATAAGTTATTGAATTCTTTGCTTGTTCTTTATTTGCTAATACTTTGATCATTGAATTTAGTAAGTTTGTATTGTTCATTTCATGAGTAATGGGTTTATGAATCTTAATATTGTTTTGAATTAAGCTTTGTTTAATTCATTTATGATTTTTTATGTATTCATTGTTCCCCCCTTTACGACATCTGGCACACCCAGTGGGACCTCGATCCTTAACATTAATGTTTCCTTGATTTTTCTTAAGCAATTGCAAGTTTCAAAATATGGTTTCATTTTCTAGAAATGTAGTTGAATATTATCATGCAGAAGTTCCAAAAATTTTGTCGTGGTTATTTCATGTTTTTGAAATTTAAACCACTTCTAACAAAAATAGGTCTGCAGTTGCATGTTTGGACCACTATTGCTTCCAAAAATAGGTCTACAATTTCACTAAAAAGGACCACTTTTGACTAAGATGTCTTCTTTTGCTCCATTCTTCTTTATTTAAAATCTGCAAGTAGTTTTGCTAATTTCTAACGCTAACGGGTGATTGCTTTGGGTGTTTTGGAAATTTCTAACATCTCTTGCATAGCTCTTGCAGGATTTATGGCACCATATTTTATGAAATAAAAACTAACGCTTTGATTGTAGAGTAGATGAATGGTCCATGTCCAAATTTTTCAAAATATTTCTTAGTTTAGAAAATTGGTCAATTTGGTATTATAAAACTGAACCCACAAACTTACACACTTCGAATTGGTGATCTTAAAATGAACTTTCAAAATATTTCTTAGTTTAGAAAATCTTTCAATTTGGTGTTATAAAATTGAACCCACAAACTTACACACTTCGAATTGGTGATCTTAAAATGAACTTCCAAAAGCTTTCCTAGCTTAGAAAATCTTTCAATTTGGTGTTATAAAACTGAACCCACAAACTTACAAACTTTGAATTTTGGTGATCTTAAAATGAACTTTCAAAAATCTTTCATAGTTTAGAAAAACATTTCATTTGGTGTTTGTAAAATGGAACGACCAATGTATTTCATTGTATTGATGAATGAATGTTTTCTATTTTCTTGACCACATTAAGACAAGGCCATTAGAAACACTCAAGAATTGGTGCTTAAAATTGAACAAAATTATTTATGATTTTCACATTGCTATAAAATTTCTTCAAATCTCAAACACTTTCAATTTGGTGCACATCAAAAACAAACTGCTATACTTTCACACTTCAATTTTTGGGTGATGCCAAACGGGGCTTAAAATAAATAACTACGATGAATTGTATGTTGTGTTTTCCATGTTTGGAAAACTAAGTGTCTATCCTCTCCTCTTGCATCTTTTGGTGATCTTGGGTGACGAAAAGCACTTTTGAGTTTCACACTTGTTTCATTTCAAGCATCACCTTTTAGATTGGGCCTGCCTTGAGATACATCCCATGCTAGAGAACTTGAGGTGAGTCAAAGTGGTTTTTCCCTTAGGCCACTATATAAATCAGGTCATGACTAAACACCAACATTGAACCCCAGTTACTTTCTCATTAGTTTCATTCAGAAACGAGAGGTACCATTGGCTATATAGAGCCCTAAGTAAGATTGGTTAAAGCCTTAAGTGGATTGTTGGGTGCTAGTGTCGAACCCCAATCCAAATACCTGCAAAACACAACAAAAGAACACATTAGGAGATCAAGTGCACATAAAAACAAGGATTCCCCATGAAATCCATTAGCAAAATTTAAAATAGGAAATGAAGCAAGAATGAAATGAAAGACCAATAAAGCAAGCTAAATCCTATTGAAGACAATGCAAACTCTTGATCCCATGGGGGAATTGGTGCCAATTTTATGTGAAAATTGCCCCTTTCCCAAGTCCAATGATAGCTTTAATGTGTGATGAAGAATGTGATCTACTTTGATGAAGAGTGATGGATGCTTCAAAACAAAAATCTGCATAACCTAGCTACAAATTTGAAAATATGGATAAAGATGGCTAAATATTTGAGTATAGTAAGTTTACTCAAATTGTGGATGACCAAATGAGGAGATTAGCCTCTTATTTATAGAATGAGAAGGAATAATGTCCAAAATAGAGCAATGTGGGACTAGGAATTAGCCAATGGACAAGTGCCACTTGTCAATGGGTGAATGGATGGAGGATGTGCAAGTTTTGAAGATTATGTCAATAAATGCATATATTTGAATTTTGAATTTGTTGAAATGACATGTAAGTGGGAAAGATGGTGCATTGAATGCCACTTGACTCGAGGAAAAAGGACTTTGTAGGTGGAGTAAATTCCTTGTTGGAAGGACAAAGTCCACTTGGATTTTGAATTCAAACTTGAGGAATATTCCTTAAAAGATTCCTTGTTGAAGAAAATAGAGATTTAATAAATCAAATAACTTTATTTTCATGTGCAAGTGGTAAAAGATGGAGGATGGGACATGAGAAGAGATTAAATTAATAAGGGTTAATTAATTTAATGACGAGGTTAAATGATGTGACCTATTTGATTTAAATTTGTGGATTTATTTAAATCAAATATGAGAAGAATGTGATAAAGGATTAATTAAATAAGGATTTTTGATTTATTTAATTAAAAGAGATGATGTTAGATTAAACTAAATAGGGTTTTAATTTATTTAATTTAATAGATAGGCTTTGGGGATTTAATCAAATAAAATTAATTATTTAATTAAATAGGATAATTAGATCGGAATGGTTAATTTAATTATCAAGAAAGGGTGACTTAATTAGATAATTGATTTATTTAATTAAGAGAGGAATATTGATGAATTTAATCAAATAAAGGTATTTGATTAAATGGTTAGATGGAAGGATGATTCAGGATGAAATGATGTTAGTGGTCAGGATCAGATGTCCAGTGTCAATCAATATATTTTACGTGTCTACATTTTTCCCCTCTTTGAAGCAATGCACTCGTTGCATTGGTTCAAAGAATAAACGGTCTCGATCAAAGCCAGAATTTTTTTTTGTTTTCAAAATATTGCCCCGCTACTGCCCGGAGAGAGAAAACATGCCAATATATTTCCCCCTCGAGAGATTGGATGAAAATTTTGATTTTTGGGTGATCTTGCAAAAAAAGAGGTCAAGGTACCTGACAGGTCCAAAAAGGCTCCCACAGGCCAAAAACAAAATAAAACAGTGTAAAACAGGCCTTAACTGGACAAAAATAGGTTCAAGAGTTCAAAACCCTAGCAGGATAGCCAAACAGGGTGAAAAAACCCTAATTTTTAGGCTTAAAAAGGCTCTGAGGGGTCACTTCCAAATCATTTTCACACACCACCCTTTAGCAATTCTAAGATTTGAGCTCTGACATTCTGACAAGATGGTGCAACGACAGCTCCCGATGCACATTTCCGATCGAGTCCGAACATACCAGCGACCACCTAGCATTGGGGCATCGGTAAGTGATCCTTACTTGAGCTTTGTTTTTTGTTTTTCATGCTCATTTATTGCTTTTAAACTTAGTTATTCTGTAGCGGCGCTATATAGCACCGCTCAAAAAAAAACTGTGTCGCTCAGTGTTAGATTGCACCACGGTGGCAAAGTTTGGAGTTTGAAAACAAATTTGAAACTCCAATGCTCATGCCCCTGCCAGTGAGGTCATTTTAAAGTGCGACGCAGCGGTGCTCTATTAAACAGGAATCTTCCCAAACTGTGCCACTCAGCAAAAAAGTGCACCGCGACAGTGCTCTTTCAGAGTTTAGCCCTCCAGCATCGCAGTTTGGACTTTTAAAATTGTGACACCTTCACAAATAGTGACGCTGGGATGGTTTTTTGGATGCCCGAAATGAAATTTTTCAAAAAATTTAACATGGTGACCTTTCTTGATGCATGATGCGGTGAGGGAGCTCTACTCTCGGAAGCACAGATCACAGGAGATCTTTGGTTACTTGCGAGACCTCAGTGACAGGGATCAGGATCGACTACGAGATATGGGATTGTGGTTCATTACATATGCAACGCCTATGCGGACCCACCTTGGGATGATGTCAGCACTTGCTGAGAGATGGCACAGTGAGACCTCATCTTTCCACCTTCCTACCAACGAGGCTACCGTTACCCTGGAGGACATGTGGCGAATCCTCTAATTTTTGATTCACGGGCGGCGCATTATTTATGACATGGATGGTGGACGAGATGCCTATCATACAGTCCTCACTATAGAGTACATTATCTACTATGAGGGTCAGATTGAGCTTGAGCGTCACAGGGCTCTGACCTCTCCCTTCCGCTTGGTTGTTTTGGCTATTATTTCAGGTCTCCTTGCCCCAAATCGGCGAGGTCGGTACTTCAGTCCTGGTTGGGGACTCTACTAGGAGTGCATGGTGATGTGCGACAGGCCAGTTCATTTTGCTTGGGGGCCTGTTCTTCCTGCTTCACTTTACAAAGATTTACATGAATATGTCTACCTCGACGATAGAGCACTCGGGGCAGGGGTTACACTCCCCCACATGTGGGCATGGGAGCACATCGCTATTCTTCAGCCGTGAGCCGTTGCAGTACTGATGGGGCCTGATGATCCCCTAGTGTGGCACTATAGAGGTGGTGTGTCGTTTACACACGCAGGTGAGCATGAGTTTCCTCACTAGAGGAGGGTCCTAGATGAGATGCAAGTTTTCACATGGCACCCATACCTTGGCCACCCTGGTTGGGCCGATGATGCCCAGCAGATCTTCTTTTCCCATTGGGACTGGTTTATGCAAGGGCGGGACCATACCATGGTGGAGAGATACTTTCCAGGGCGTTTCCAATGCCAGTTTGGTAAGCCATAGGACCAGCCAAAAGATGATTACGTGGCCATATTTTCCCGCACCATGTCATAGGGTTCATGGGGGTGATACATTCCTGCGTCGAAGGCCGTAGATAGCTTCAGACAGTTGGTGGCTTAGCCATGGGTTTACAATCAGGGACATGCAGATCTAGGGGTTACCTAGGCCTACAGAGATTGGTTTCGGCCACCCTTGCAGTTGACCATTCTAGGAGCACCCTCCGCTCGGCGGAGGAGGAGGGACAGAGGGGGAGGACGAGGACAGAGAGACGATGCTCAGCAAGATCAGCCAGTTAGGGTCCCAGCTCAGCCAAGCCAGGATGACGTTCAGATGTAGGTCCAAGAGCAGGCAGATGCACCACCATGATCTAAGGGTGAGGGTCAGCCTCACATGTAGCCTAAACGAGCACAGCCAATAGGGCAGTCGGATCCCAGAGACACACTGATTACACAGGTATAGGGTCAGGTTTAGACCTTGACAGCAAAGAGGGATCATACCAGGGCTGAGAGAGACCAGGCCAAGGCCAAGAGAGACTAGGCCGTTTTACAAAGGCAGGCCGCAGAGCTACAGGTGGCCACAGAGATGGGCCGGAGATAGCAGTTGGAGAGCATGGCGGCCTCCTCTTCCCAGAGCACAGTGTCCCTTCGGTCTTATAGGGAGGTCGTCTGAGAGGCAGATTATAATCGTATCCACTATCATCAATCCATACCCAAAGTAGAGCGGGCCCCAGATTACTCATAGCGGACCAGCTATAAACCAGCAGAGGGTCATGGTGACAGAGGCGAGGGTAGCAAATAGGAGGGATAGGCCTCATTTTCATCGAGAGATCATTTTTTATAGCCTAATGGACCTTTTTGTACTTTTTGACATACATGTACAGTGATTCGATTATTTTGTATTATGACAGTTACCCGATGATGATTTATATATCAGATAATGATTTTGATATGATGTGATGTGCATCACTTATTTATGCTTTTATGGATGGTTTTATTTCTTTATGCTATGCAATGATTTTATGGTGTGATGCGATGTATATATGGATCCAATTTATTTTCTGATGATATATGCATTATGGATAGATCTTATATTATGTTGTTTAATACATGATATGCAAATGGATTTATATGATATGTGTGATGTGGATGGATAATGTAATCTATATGATGATTTGTGTGTGTTGATGCAAATGATATGATATGTGATATGAAATGGATGTAGTATGCAAAGTGATATGGAGATGATTTACGTGAAATGATTATGGATAGATGTATGCTTTTAATGTAATGGATTTTTATGTTCCTATTATGCTTTGAATGTTTGAAATTTTATGGAATGATTTATGCAATGAAATGCGAAAAATGATTGCGATGTGGTTATTTATAAGGTGTTCTATATGATATGGATGACTAATGGATGATATTATGTTTTTATGATTATGTATGATGCAATGTGAATGCAATGATTATGTTTTATATGATATATCTTGATGATGTAAATGAGATGGTTTTAAGATGCTTAGAATAACAAATATATTATCCTAAACATGTTAAATGATAATGTAATGTATGTGATGCATTTTAATGTGATGTGATGTAATATATGAAATGATATGTTAATGCAAAGTGGTATGATGATGCTTTATGTTATGCAAAATGAATGTAATGTGTGGGATGACTTTATGATGTTTATGTGATGTGAATATGTATTCTTATAATGCAATGGATTATCTATAATGCTCATGTACTTATTATGTTTCATTATGCAGTAGATGGTAATGTGAAATGATTATGAAATGTTTACGCAAATGAATGCTATGCGATGGTTCATGGGATGAATGCAATGTGATGGAAAAAATGGATGTAATGTGATGAGAAATGGATGTAAATGTGGTAAAAAAAATGGATGTGCTTATTTATGGAAAATGCTTATAATAACATGTTTATATGATGATGGAAATGCAATGCATATGTTTCCTATATGATATGTTTATGCAATGTGCTAATGATTTGTGGATGCAAGATCGATGACGATGATGATGATCATTAAATGTCATAGTACCTTGTTAGAGTGATGAGAAAGAAGGGATGAAAGAGAAGAAGTTGTTTCAACAAGACATAAGATGATGAATATGTAAATGATGATGACCACTTGCTGAGGAGTTAGGATTTTCAAAGGGCCAATTTTCTTATGTTTCATAATACACGTGGTACGATGCATCAAGGCATAGAGAACCAGGATGGTGTTGTACCTAGTGTTATGGACTTTGACTTGACAAACATATAGGAGTATTCTTGTTCACACCTAACATACAAAAACCTTGCTAGGATGCACTTTAGAAGTTTCAAACACCTCGGACCAAAACACAAAAAGGTATAACCTATCAATGCAATAGTCAACAAGTTGCCCAAAACACCCCTCCATGCATATCTAGCAAAGCAAGTATTCACCAAGTTATATTACAAGAACGTCCAACAAGCACAACCGATAAAAGATAATGATCATTGCCCCATTCCTATTTCTCTAAATCCTCTGTTCAGATATCATCGAGAGGTCCTTGGAATGACCGCAATAATATAAGTCAAAAGACAAAGATAAAGTAAATAAACAAGCTGATGTTCTTCAATACCGCTAACCAAAAGGGAATGTGTTTTTAAGGATAAGAATCAAAACTATTGCCAAAAGATAATGCCCATTGTAGGAAGGATACATCCTAGGACACGTTAGTGGATGGTGGCACATCATTTTGTTTATCCAAAGTGTTCTTTCAAATGATTGATATGGGACCAATTGGATGACGAGCTATCGATGCAAAGATTTGACCAACTTGTTTACGTATTGACTTAAACCTGAGACTTGATGTTTTGAGTTTTCACTTTTTCACCTACTAGAATTATTTTTTATTGTTTCACCAAAGGTTGAGGATGATGATCATTTATTATGAGTGGTGTTATTGCGGGTGTAAGTGAGACGAGATGGATGGATTTTTTCAAATATTTGGATTTTTTTTGGAGTTTTTGCAATGTTTTGAGGCTATTTTTTGGTATTTTTTGAGATTTTCAAATGTTTTTATTTTTTAATTTTTTGAATGTTTTGGGTTTTCTGAGATTTTGACCAAGAGACTAACCTAAGGACCTATCCTAGGGGTCTCAGGGGTTGATCAACAGATTATCCTTGCTTACGCTTATACACGTAGAGACCACGTAGTTCGACTCGACGATTGACCCATTTATAGATGAAGATATACATGATGAAATGTTAGCTTATTATGACAGACGCCTAAAGGACTCTAAGTGTCTCGGGATGATCAAAGATCAACCTTTCCTATGTTCAAGGCTCAGACCCGTAGTTCGACTAATGACATGACCGATTTGCAGATGAAGATATACATGATGAAATGTCAGTTATATGACGATGCCTAAAGGACTGACCTAAGTGTCTTGGGGGGTGATCAAAGATCAACCTTGCCTACATTCAAGGCTCAGACCTGTAGTTCAACAAGACGACTCTGTTTTTGACTTTTTGACTGACTTTTGACCTATTTTGGGATTTTGATATGTTCTGATTTCTTTTTGGATTTTGTGTTTTTTATGTTTTTGTTTTTTTTAGATTTTTTTATGTTTTTGGATTTTTTTGATGTTTTGATGTTTTTGGATTTTCTGATTTTCTGACTTCAAGAATATACATGAATCCAATCTGATGATAACATGCCCCCAACATGATGCAATAGACTACTCCAATAAAGGCAGGACAAATTGACCTTGAGGATGGGCCAAGTAGTACTAGAAGGGATCATGATACGAGCAATAGACCAAGCTATGGTGCGGATGTGGGTGGATGAGTGATGGATGGAGATTTGAATGCAATGGATGGTGGAAACATAATGGATAGATGATGCAGAACAAGTCATGATGGTCCTGGTGGATGGAAAGTGCTTATTTACACAAGGCGCCTATTTGCCAGGTTTTCACAAAGGTACTTGTCCAAAGTGCCACCGAAGTGGTTTTCACTAGAGGACGATTTTTTTATTTATTGTATTCAATCTTTTTTTGATTTTTTTTTGTTTTCACCAAGATGCCTGTTTGCCAAGTTTTCGCCAAGGTAACCATTTTTTCAGGACATTTTCTGATTTTTTGATTTTTTCTGGTTCTATACCTTGAAATATTAGGCATAATTTTTTTTGAGATGAGAACTATTCATGGGCTCTTGCAAAGGTTCCCCTTTGTGTGTTGATAACCAATATGCCCCTGACTTATAGCTTGCTGTGATAACAAATGGTCCCAACTAGTTGGGTTCAAATTTTTCTTTGTTGTTTGGATTTGGGACATTCTTTTGATTCTCCTTTAGTACCAGTTCTCTGACTTGGAAAGTCCTACTTCTGATTTTCTTGTTATAGCTCCTCTTGAGTCTATTCTAATAGATTTGCAAATGATTCAAAGCATCTATACGCCACTCATCTAGTAGCTCCAACTCATTCAGTCTTGATACTTGGAACTCTTCATCTGTGATGAGGTTTTGTAGTGATATTCTTAGTGATGGGATCTCGATCTAAATGGGGAGTACTACTTTTGATCCGTAGACCAGGGAGAAAGGGGTGGCACCAGTGGGTGTGCGGATACTGGTTCAATAGGCCCAGAGGGAAAGATTGAGCTGCAGATGCTAGTCATGACCTACGTCATTGAATGTTTTCTTGAGGATTTTTAAAATAGTTTTATTAGTGGCTTCTGCTTGGCCATTTCCTTGGGGATAGTGTGGGGTGGAGAAGCGATGTTGGATTTGGAATTTTTCACACAAGTTACGGACATCCTGATTCTTGAATGGTGTCCCATTATCTGAGGTAATGGCTTGTGGGACAGCGTAGCAGCAAATGAGATAGTTCAGGATGAACTTTGATATCTGCTTCCCGGTTATATATGTCATGGGTATGGCTTCCACCCACTTAGTAAAGTACTCAGTGGCTGTTATGATGAGCATGTGGCCATTAGATGAAGTGGGAGTGATTTTTCCAATGAGATCAAGTCCCCACTATGAAAAGGGCCATGGTGGGATGATGGGATGAAGCTCTTGAGTTGGAGCATGGATGAGGTCCCCATGCTGCTGACATTGTAGACACCTTCTGACGTAGTCATGTGCCTCTCCTTCCATTGTAGGCCAATAATACCCCATCCTCAACAATTTCTTGGCTAGGGTCATTCCACTCGAGTGTGAACCATAGATAACGTTATGTACTTCAATTAAAGTGGTTAATGCCTCCTCAGCATTTAAACAACGTAATAAGGTTCCTTCTATGCTCCTACAATACAAAGTATCTCCTAGGATGACGAATCGAGATGCCTTTTTGACAAAGGTTTGTTTTAAGGTCGAGGGTAAGTCAGTAGGTATGACCCCTATTTGCAAGTAGGTATAAATGTCATGGTACTAGGGATCACCAAGGCCAACGATTTCACACACAAATTTTGATTCTGGTACCTCGAATGCGAGCACGAGAAGCTTCTCTACCAAGAATTCATGTTTTAGAACGTTGTGAGGAATGTCTAGTAGGAATCCCATTGTTTCCATGGTGTCTGCTACTCTATTGTTGGCTCTGGGCATCTGCTCAAATGTGATCTCAATAAAGGATTCCTTGAGAGTCTCCACCAGTTTTTTGTATGGAGTGAGCTTATCATCCTTAGTCTGGTACTCACTGTTCACTTGGTTTATTATTAGCTGAGAGTCTTTGTATACTCTAAGGGCCATGATGTGCCACTGTACTGCTATTATGAGACCTATGGTTAAAGCCTCATATTCTACAATGTTATTAGTGCAAGGGAACGCCAATTTATAGGACCTTGGTATGCAGTCCCCTTGTGGGGTGATAAAGAGGACATCGGCTCCTAATCCATGTTGTGTGTATGATCCATCAAAGTAAAGTTTCCAATGGTCGGCTATGTTGAGATTGAAGATGGATTTATCTGGAAACTCTAAGATGAGAGGATTCTCTGAATAGATTGGTGCTTCTGCAAGCTAATCTATGATGACTTGGCCTTTAATTGCTTTCTGCTCCACATATTCAATGTCATACTCTTATAGTATCATGACCCATTTAGCCATTCTGCCAGTGAGCATTGCTTTTGATAGTAAGTAATTGAGAGGGTCAATTTTGGCGATGAGTTTTATTTTGTGTTCCAACATGTAATTTCTAAATTTATGTGAAGTGAACACTACTACTAGACGTGCTTTCTCAATGAAAGAGTAGTTTAGCTCATGACCAACCATTGTTCTACTGATATAATAGATGGCCCTTTCTGTCTCGTTTTCGCCGTGCTGAGCTAGGAGAGCACCAAAGGCTGCTGCTGTTGTTGACACATAGAGAATTAATGGCTTTCTTGGGATTGGTGGCATTAGGACTGGTGGTGTAAGTATATATTCTTTGATCTTATTGAAGGATTCTTCACACTTGTTATCCCACTTGAACACTACTCCCTTGTGAAGTAGGTGAGAGTATGGATTCTATTTATTTGCCAGTTGTGCTATAAATCTTTGAATGGACTGGAGCCTACCTTAGAGACCTCTCAATTGCTTCAATGTTTTGGGTGCCTCCATCTCAAGGATTGATTTTACCTTTGTTGGATCTACCTCAATACCTCTCATTGACACTATATATCCTAGAAATTTTCTTGATTATATGCTAAAGACACACTTCTTTGGATTTAATCAGACCTTATATTCTTCCAGCCTATCAAAAATGGTACTTAGGGTTGCTATGTGATCCTTCCTCTTTCTGGATTTGGCTAGTATGGCATTGACATAATCTTCAATAGTTTTATGGATCATGTCATGGATGATTAAGGTTATCGCCCTTTGGTATGTTGCTCCTGCATTCTTCAAGTCGAATGGCATCATATTCCAGCAGTAAGTCCCCCATGGACAAGTGAAAGTTGTTTTATGTTGGTCTTCTTTAGCAATCATTATTTGGTTGTATCTCGAGAAACCTTCCATCAAGGAAAGCATTTCGTGTCCCGCTGTCATGTCTATGATCATGTCAATGTTGGGCAATGGAAAATCATCTTTTGGACATGCCTTGTTTAAATCCCTGAAATATGTGCAGATTTCGATGCCCCCATCAGGTTTTGAGACGCGAACCAGGTTTGACACCCATTCTGGATAGTCCATTGGTCAAATGAATCCTGCATCCAATAGCTTCTTTAGTTCCATTTTGACTAGCAAGGCAATCTGAGGGTGCATTTTCTTGAGTTTTTGTCAGACATGCTTTGCTTCAGGATATACTACTATGTGATGAACTATAATTTCTGGATCGAGCCTTGGCATGTCTGCATAGCTCCATGCAAAGTTAACTTGTCTTTCCCTCAAGAAAGTTGCTAGGAGTTCTTGTTCCTCTAATTGTAGTGATTCCGCATAGAATGTGATGTGTGGGGTCTCCTTTGTTCCTAGATTAACTGGATTGCACTTTTCTGCCAGGACTATTGATTTTTATTGATGAACAGCTATGAAAGGAAGATTGAATCCCCCATCCTCAAGCACCTCAGAGAGGTTTTCACCATTGGATTCATCCTTTCTTTTTACTTTTTTCATGTTGAAGAGTGCCACAATGTGGTTTTCACTCAAGGACTTAGATATTATTCTTAGTTTCTCACTTTTAGGACTGAGGGATTCAATCATTTCCCCATAAGAGGCCTGTGTAGCTAGCTCAATGATGAATCTTTCTTTGTGATCCCCACATGGAATGTTATCCCGTAGTCCCATGAATTTTGAGAGTGCCTCATCATTTTTTAACGTATCAAGAACTGGTGGTCCTTGTTGGTCATAATCGATGAGTTGGGGGTAAACTAGGCGGATTTCATGATTTTGATGGTCTAACTCAAATGATAAGGTGTTAATCATGAGAAGGGTGGTATCCTCGAAGAGCCTAGGTAGGTTGGATATGTGATCCTCTTCATCGCTACTACTATAGACGTCAGTTATATCAAATGTGAAGTTGTCTATGACTTGACCTGTAGATACGGGTAAGCGAAGTTTGGCTGCGGATTGCTGAGGAGGATTATTGACCTTTCTAATTGGAGGATTTCGGCCACGTATGGTTATACTTGGAGGGGTACGTCCAAGGCCAAGATTTTTCATTCGCATCTCTGAAATGATAGGTATTATAAGCCCATTTTTATTTTGTCCAAGTCTCTGGTTTCTATCGTAACCCATTGCAAGCATCATTTGCAAACCTTTGCTTCTGTCATCCAACGGTAGATTGGTTGTTGGTCAATCATCTTGGTATAGGAGATGAGACAAATCCTCCTCTATGACTTCTTGTCCAAGATCTCCCCAACTTATGAAGTTGGGGTAGTCTTCAGGGGATGTTTGAGATGTAGAGGCTTCATTTGTTTGCGGACATCCTCGTGATCTGGGAGATTGTGGTAACTCTCCTACCACAAAAGTATTTTTGGGAAATGTGTAGTTTTCGTAACCATTATCCTAGATGATGAGTTTGATATCAGAGATGGTGGGAATGGTAGGAGTGGTGGGTGTCTCTGTCACAGAAGTGGATGGAAGAGTGGCTAGATCAATGTACGGTGTTGATGGGCCTTCATCATTTTTAGGCACTTGAGGGATTTTGTAGTATTTTTCCTCAAGGTGCTTACAATAGGAGAATGGCTCAAGGTCTCCATGGTGGTGACCTCTTATCCTTCATATGTGAACTTGACACATTGATAGAAAGTTGATGCTACATCTTACATTGCGTGAATCCATGGACATCCGAGGAGAATGTTATAGGGTAGGTTGAGGTCTAGGACCTGACAGGTGGTTTCCATGATAGTTGACCCTACTTGAATAGGGATTTTGATTGTGCCTTGGGACACTCTTTCCTAATCATCATATGCTTTGATTGTGATACATTTTTCTTTGTCGATGGAATCCTCTGAGATTTTTAACTATTTAATGAGCTTGAGGGAACAAATATCCAAGCATGCACCTCCATCCACCAAGACTCGCTTGACTTTACTCTTCTGAACTAGGACTTCTAAGTGGAGTGCACGGTTATGAAATGGTTGAGGGGGAAAATCTTGATTGGAGAATGTAAGGAGGTTTGGAGTGATGGTATTGCTGACCATAGCTTGGAATTGTTCTACATCAAGATTTGCAGGGATGGTGGATGAAGCCAATGCTTCCTCAAGTATTTTCTTATGGGAAGATGAAATTTTTAACAACTCCATGATGGAGATTTGTGCTAGGGTTCTTTTTAGTTGATCAAGGGCATTGTAACCATTGGGAACAGATCTTGAATTTGACATAGAATTTTTGTTTGGTTAGGATGACCCTGCGATAGTAACTTTGCTACCTCTTGTGGTGACTCCACAATTGGTATAGGCTCCTTTGATAGTGATTACTGCACAGTATTCATCTAGGGAAGCAACGAGATTTTCATATACATGATTTATGTCTGTCTAGGTTCCTTTCCCCTTATCAGTGTTATTGTTTCCTTTATTGTTATGGTTAGGCATCGGATTCGCGTATATTTTGAGATTTTGGTTTCCTGTTGGTTGTTCCACATTGATGATTCTTTGATCGATGAGGTCTTGGACTATGTTTTTAAGTCTCATGCAGTTGTTTGTGGTGTGCCCTTTGATTTTGTGGAATTTGCAAAGCTGGTTTTCATTGTACCAAGGGGGTTTAACGTCTAGTTCTTGGTAGTTCTCATAAGTGGGGATCTTGATGAGATTTTCGTTTAGTAATTTCTTCATGATGACTTCAAGTGGTTCCCTAAGAGCGGTGTACTTTCATTTGGTGAAGTTCTTGTTTCGCTGGGGAGGTCCTCTTTGGTCATTGATGTTATTGATTGTCTAGTTGTTAGGTTGTGTTATTGTGTTTGCTTGATGATGATTTTGGATTTGTTGTTGAGGTGCAGGTGTGTTCTATCGAAGGGCATTGATAACAACTTTGGCATCGACGACACCATTGTTTGTAATATTTTTTTTTCTTTCTCACGTGCGAGGTTTGTCATTATAGTTGGTGGGTGGGTGATTATTCTGTTGTTGAGGATATGAAGTTGATCCTCCCAGTTGTGTCATAAGGGCTCATTCAATGTTGAGCGCCTTGGAAATCAACTGCTCATACATGGTGATCCCTTGAACCTTGAGATGGAATGCCAAGAGGCCATCAAGGTTGGATATGATAGTGCACACTTGTTTTTCCTCGAGCATGACCCATTTACTCTGATTGGTCTTGGATCACCATCGTTGTAGGAATGAAGCGAATGATTCATTCTTACCTTGTTTTAGGGTCGATAGTTCTTCAAGATTGACATCCATGGCGATATTACATGCATATTTTTTTATGAATGTGTCCATGATTTCTTGGAATGTCTTGATGCCTGTGGTTAGGCCAGAGAACCATTCCATAGCATGGCCTACCAAACTCCTAGGAAATAGCCCCATCAGATAGGTATTGTCATACGCAACTTCCATTCAATGAACCTGGAATTCCCTAATGTGATCTTTAGGGTTTCCTGTCCCACGGTACTTGTCAAACTTGGGGATCTCAAATCCCTTTGGGAATGGTTTCATCACAAGGCTCATGTCAAATGGGTAAGGGCACAAGTTACTAGATGTTCTTGTAGTTCGCCCAGATTGAATATCGAGCACTTGTTGAGAGAGCAACTTGATTTGTGTTGTCACATCATTTTGCAAATGAGGAGGTGGGATGAAAGTATTTTGAGGTGTTTCGCTTATGGATGTGATGGGTGGATTGGTGGATGTGTTGATTGGTGATATTTGCACATTCTGCTAAGCCATGTATTCCTGCACTTGTTGTTGTATAAACAATGCTTGTTGTCGGTTTTGTTGTTGACGTGCTAAGATTGCCTGTTGTTGTACCAACAACGCTTGTTGTTGGGCTGCTAATTGGATTGCTTCTTGTTGCTCTTGGTATTGTTTTATTGCTTGCTGATATGCTTGTAGTTGTGCTACTTGTTTTTGTGTAAGAAACTATGGTTGTGCATGTGCTTGTTGTGCTTGATGTTGGGTGTGTGCCTGAGCTTGAGCTTGAACTTGTTCTTGTGCTTGTGCAGCTTGAGCGGCTTGTTGTTGTTGTTGTTGTTGCAATAGGTCTTGTGCTTGTGCAACCTGTTGCGCTTGTTGTACGATTTGGGTAGTTTCAGCATCTCGCGTCGCTTGAGCAGCTTGTTGGGCAGCTAGTTGTGCAGCTTGTTGAGCAGCTAATTGTGTAGCTTGTTGAGCAACTAGTTGTGTGACTTTTTGCTTTTGTACTTGCAGGAATGCTTTTTGATAAGAAGCTTGCTGAGCTACTTGTAATTCCATGTTGTATTAGCTTCATATATTGGAGCTTGGTGGTGGTGGAGGTGGTTGTGATGAGTGGTGAATGGTGCGATCAATGTGGTTAGTCCTTGGGAGCCCATGCTTTGAGATGTTAGGGGGCTATTTGATGATGTTGTGAATTCTTGTGTAGTTGTCATCTATTGTTGTGATATTGATGACAATTTTTGAGATTTTAGCGTGGTGTTTTGATTAATTTTTGGGATGTTGGTTTGATTTGGATTGATATTTGGTAAAGGTGGGAGTCCCAAGCCAAGTAGAGGTGTGGATAATGGTGGTAATGGTGGAAGAGGTGAAAATGTGAGGGGTGTGATCTCTTGAGAAAATGATGTGGTGTTGAAAATCCCCCCATGTCTGAACATGTCACCTTCTCGTTGCAAAGTTATGAGGAGAGAAGTTTGGGGTGTTGCACGGAAGGATGATGATGATGGATCATGGAAAGTGATAGGGGCATACTTATGTAATGGATTTAGGGGTATTTTTTGTTCCAAAATGGTGTTTGCATCCAAGTCTTGATTATTAACAAGGGGGTGTGTTTGAATGGCATTAAGAAATGTATTTCCCTTATTAACATTAGGTTGAGTTGGAGCAAAATATGTTGTGATTTGTGGGATGTTTTCAGTGATGCTTTGGGATGGGGGTGTAGATGAGATGGGGAGTGTGGATGAAATTGGAGGCATAACCTCCAAAGATGGTTCCACTATAGAGCTCACGTCAAAATCAGAAGGTAATTTGGCCTCTTGTTTTGCTAGTTCGAGCATGCATAGTGCAGGGTTAAGCCTCATCATGATATTGATGATCTTATGGTTCTCCATATTTTGGATCATTTCGGTGATTTCTTCATGGGACATCCCAAAGGTAAGATCTTCTTCTTGAATTTCCTCTTGTGGATTTTGTGATCGTGAGAGAAGGTTTTTCAAAGAATTGCTTGATTCAATAGGATTCATTTTGGCATTTGTTTGGCTTAGGTCAATTGAAGCGGGTGTTTCTTTGTTGGCTTCCATGTTCTTCTTGTGTTGAGATCTAGTCTGCACCATAAAATAGGGATCAATTTTTTTAGAATATGGGATATCAATCTCTAATTCTTTGGATTGATATATCTTTAGGCACAAAACAGAAAATTTTAGGATGATGCTAAGATCAAAGGATGAAGGGAATGCTATATGGATGTTATATGGATGCTTTGATGGATGGTTGGAACTCTTTCAAGAAAATTTTGAAGGGAATGCTATACTTTTAGGACTTTTTGGATATGTTTTGGATTTTGATTTTGATTTTTGGATTGTCCTTGACTTGATTTTTTGGTTTCCTTTGATTAAAAAAATAGACCCTAAGATGTTGGATGTTTATCTAAGGGGTAGATTTTCTCAAAGGATGATAATTTGAATATGCGTAGGGAGAAGGATGCATCTACCCACACCTATTCAAACAAGATGATAATTTAACCAAGCATATGAAGAAGGATGCATCTACACATACCTAAGATGGTTTGATAATTTTGACTAAGCATATGCAAAAGGATGCGTCTACACATACCTAGCCAAAGATGATTTGATAAATATTTCAAGGATTTTCTCTCAAGGATTTGATGATTTTGATTTTTTCCAAAAAGCCTAGAATGAAGGATAATTTCAAGATTTTTCGAAAGATGATGGTGAGGTGATTTTTGGTTTGATGTTGAAGGATGGATGAAAAATATTTTGATTTTGATCCTAAGATGTACCTAAAAAGACACTTTGTTTACTAGACCTCGGTATTGAAGAGCATGTAATGCTTCTATGGACCTCTATAACTAAGAAGTGGTTCAAATTGAGCATACATTTCCAGATTGTTCAAAGGGATGAGTCTATAGAACCTTGTGAATTTCTTGCTTATCTTGATATGTTGCTTTTGATTGTGCTTTATATTGTATCTCTTGATGACCTTTTGAGTGTGACTCCTAAATTTTGAACTTTGACTCAAGGACTTTCATTTTGAGATTTTGACTTTCTTGGAAATCATGAGGTTTCAACACATGTGAGAGTCAATTTTGTTATCTTTGATTAGTGATTTTGTTTTATCACAAACACTTCTTTGATTAGGTTTTCCAAACTAGATGTCCAATGTCTTAATTTCTTCAAATCCCACAAAGTATGTCATGTGGAAATTTTATGAATTCAAGGCAAGGGTTACCTATTCTTTATCTTTAGTAGGCAAATTGAGATGTAGATTCAAGTGTTTAGAAACCTCTAAGGATGTGAATCCCAAGGGAAAGCAATAACACATGAATTTGGTCAATGGTATTTGCCTCCTAAAGGGTTTGAAATTTTGATGATGATGTTAAGTGTTTGTTTCCAAATGTTTTCTAACAAGCAAAGCGTTTTGTCACCAAGAATAAGCATAACCCTATGGATATGAAAGACAATATTTGTTTAGTCCCCACTTGGACAAGTCTAGCTACGCTTATCTTTAGCGAATGGTTAGATGCTTGACCCCACTGGCTCCCCTCCACGACACTCACTTATATGGGGTAGCCAAGCATCAACACCCATGAAACTCCCATGGAATTCTTTCCATTTCTACTAAAGACCGTAAAAGTGTGGGGTGGCTTCAGAACGATTGTTCTTACACCAACAAATAGATCAAGGATTTTGGAAATTCTAAAACATGGGTTTTTAATTAGGAATTTTTATTCGTAGGAGTTGACCCAATGTGGTGAGAGACCATTGCTTCCCTTCTCGTCAAAGCCAACTACGTGATATTGGTGTTTACTCCAATACCCACATTTATATCCCAGCTGGAAATACTCTTGGGTTCAGAATGTTACCGATTGAGTCATTCCCTTGGGTGAGTACTTTTTCCCCAAGGCAAGCCCTCTAAGATAAACAATAGCAAGTAAATGTATTCATAGTTTTATAGACCTTCATTTAGAAACAAAGGGACAACACATGCAATAAATTCACTCACACTCACACAATTTGTTCAATTTTTAAACCCAAATTGAAGTGTGTATGGGAAATTATTTACGCAACTTAGTGTCACCAAAAGCCTTTTGATTCTCAAGATCACCGTGAGGCATGAGAGAAGTGCATACATCTTTTGATGATATTACTTTGTGTACGTAATTGAAAAACAATGCAAACACTTGTTTATTTTAAATCCTCAAAGAAAAAGTGAGTTCGTTTTAAGAGCACCAAAGTAAGTGTGACAAATTGCCTTGTTCAATTTTTAATCTCAAAACAAACTTTAGTAAATTTGAGTCCTAATGTTCATTTTAAGCCTTTTTGTAACTAGAATTCAAAAGTTCTTTTTAATGCCCAAACGAAATTAGTAAATCCTAAGCATAAAAAGATGACAAATTTTTTCCTTAAGAGGAGTAATGAATCCTCCAAGAGTGTTAAACAAACACTAGAGTGTTTAAAAACACTTGTTTTTGTGAGATGACATCATCATGCTTCTCTTCCTTTTCATCTTTGATCGATCCAACCTACAAGAACAATCAGTTATATTCTGCAAAACAGAGGTCAAAAAGAAAGAAAACAGACAAAAGAAACATAATTTGACAAAAAGCATGTGCTTCAAATAAAATTCCACTTCATACTCCCCTCTAGCGGTGCAATCCATGAAGGTGTCACAATTTGATTTCCCTAGCAGTGTTGTATAGTGTCGCTTGCCAGTCAGTGTCGCTCTGTACCCAGACCAGTGAGCATGAAGGCGTCGCACTTTTACCCAACAGTGCAGTTTGTTTTTTGAAAGATTCCCACAAGTCTGTTTAGTTCAGCAACGTAGTTTAGAATTTAAATTTTCTAGGTGGGAAGACTAAGGCATCGCAATTTGAATTTTCAACAGTCCTATATAGCGACGTTGGAGAACCAGTGGTGCTGAACAGCAACGCTGAGCTTCCAATGACAAAGTTTTTGACAAAAACGTGATTGAAATGTGAGATTTCCCTCCTTCTAGTGCCAAAATGTCGATCCCCAATACAAATACCTGCAAAACACAATAAAAGAACACATTAGGAGATCAAATGCAAGTAAGAACAAGGATTCCCCATAAAATCCATTAGCAAAGTTTAAAATAGGAAATGAAGCAAGAATGAAATGAAAGACCAATAAAGCAAGTTAAATCCTATTGAAGACAATGCAAACTCTTGATCCCATGGGGGAATTGGTGCCAATTTGATGTGAAAATTGGCCCTTTCCCAACTCCAATGCTAGCTTTAATGTGTGATGAAGAATGTGATCCACTTTGATGAAAAGTGATGGATGCTTCAAGACAAAAATCTGCATAACCTAGCTACAAATTCGAAAATATGGATGAAGATGGCTAAATATTTGAGCATAGTAAGTTTAATCAAATTGTGGATGATCAAATGAGGAGATTAGCCTCTTATTTATAGAACAAGAAGATGAAATAATTTCCAAAATAGAGCAATGTGGGACTAAAAATTAGCCAATTGACAAGTGCCACTTGTTAATCGGTGAATGAATGGAGGATGTGCAAGTTTTGAAGATTGTGTCAATAAATGCATATATTTGAATTTTGAATTTTCTGAAATGACATGTAAGAGGGAAAGATGGTGCATTGAATGCCACTTGGATCGAGGCAAAAGGACTTTGTAGGTGGAGTAAATGCCTTGTTGGAAGGACAAATTCCACTTGGATTTTGAATTCAAACTTAAGGAATATTCCTTAAAAGATGCCTTGTTGAAGAAAATAGAGATTTAATAAATCAAATAACTTTATTTTCATGTGCAAATGGTAAAAGATGGAGGATGGGACATGAGAAGAGATTAAATTAATCAAGGTTAATTAATTTAATGAAGGGGTTAAATGATGTGACCTATTTGATTTAAATTTGTGGATTTATTTAAATCAAATATGAGAAGAATGTGATAAAGGATTAATTAAATAAGGATTTTTGATTTATTTAATTAAAAGAGATGATGCTAGATTAAACTAAATAGGGTTTTAATTTATTTAATTTAATAGATAGGCTTTGAGGATTTAATAAAATAAAATTAATTATTTAATTAAATAGGATAATTAGATCAGAATGGTTAATTTAATTATCAAGAAAGGGTGACTTAATTATGCTAGATTAAACTAAATAGGGTTTTAATTTATTTAATTTAATAGATAGGATTTGGGGATTTAATAAAATAAAATTAATTATTTAATTAAATAGGATAATTAGATCAGAATGGTTAATTTAATTATCAAGAAAGGGTGACTTAATTAGATAACTAATTTATTTAATTAAGAGAGGAATATTGATGAATTTAATCAAATAAAGGTATTCGATTAAATGGTTAGATGGAAGGATGATTCAGGATGAAATGATGTTAGTGATCAGGATCAGATGTCTAATGTCAATCAGTACATTTAACGTGTCTACAACTAGCAAGGCAGATTGGTTCCCTGAGTAGTGACTAAGAACCATTGTAGTATAAGCCACCCTTTTTATCCAAAACATTCTTTGAAATTGGTGCATCAGAATTTACTTCCGAGAATTTACTTACCAAGTCCAATTTATGGTTGAGTTAAATCACTCTCCATAAGTTGCATGTAAAATCATCCCTTCAAGGCATGACATAAGCCCACCTAAAAGAGCCTGCCTATCTCTATGTTGTAATTATTTTCTTCACGAACTTTCCAAAATTCTTCATTACTTTGGACATCAAACACTTTACTTGATTTAAAAAGAACACAACACAACAAATAGTAAACTTGGTTATCAAATTTCAAACCCTTTGGACTTAGTGTGAATACCTTTGAAAAGAGCCCTATATTTTCACTCCTTAAAAGATATCTTAAACAAATATCTCTAAAGGCTTCCAAATATTTAGGCTTACATTTCAAGTCACATTTTAGACCAAAGCCAACATTGGGAGTTATGGTTTTAGTATCTTGACTTTCACAACATTTGAGCATTTATGGAAAGAAACTTCCTTAAACTATAGACATTTAGAGTCAAATAGTTTTGATTGGTGTGTTGTATTGTATCACTTGCCAAATTCTCAAAACAAATCATATCAAAAAAGACCTAAAAGTTGCAAACTTATCCAAACTACTGTCAAAACAAAAAACTAGAAAATAAAATTGAACAAAAGCCACTATTGTTGCTATTTTTTTTTCTTTTGACAAAAACATTACCGCAGTTGATCTAAAACAAATTGCTATTGCTCTCTGGTTTATGATAGTGGCTATCAGAACCTTTTCGCTTTTGAAAAATAGAATGCAGTTGAGCTAAAATTGCCACAATTGATCCTAACATTACCACAGTTGACCTAAGTTTTATCTGCAGTTGATATAAATCTGACCAATTTTGACCAAACTACTTGTTGTCACATGGGACCCTCAACCCTCATTGGTACCCCTTAAACCTCTTTGATTTCTCCCTCACTGACAACTTAGGCTTTTGGTGTAGTGGAAATTTTTCTTTGTTAAAAATATTGGTGACTCCACTGGGGAGGGTTCGACTCCCACTCTTGACACTCTTTTTGTCTCACAGTTGATTGTTTCTATCGACCTCTTGAATGGGGGGGTAAACTATTTTCACATGGGACCCTCAACCCTTGTCAATACCCCTTAAACCTCTCTAATGTCGCCCTCACTAAAAGCTTAGGCTTTTTGTGTAGTGGCAGTTGGTCTATGTTAACAAAATTGGTGACTTCATTGGGGAGGGTTTGACTCCCACTCTTGACACTCTTTCCATCTCACAGTCGACTATGCCTGTCGACCTCTCAAATGTGGGGTAAATTTTTGTCACATGGTACCCTCAACCCTCATTGATACCCTTTAAACTTCTCCAATGTCACCCTCACTGACAACTTAGGCTTTTGGTGTAGTGGCAGTCAATCTATGTTAACAAAATTGGTGACTCCATTGCGGAGGGTTTGACTCCCACTCTTGAAACTCTTTTTGTCTTTCATTCAACTATGTCTGTCGACCTCTCAAATGGGGTAATCTATTTTCACGTGGGACCCTCAACCCTCGTTGGTACCCCTTAAACCTCTCTGATGTCGCCCTCATTGATAGATTAGGCTTTTGGTGTAGTGGCAGTCAGTCTATGTTAACAGTTATAACAAATTTTAAAATTCCCAAGCCTTATAAAGTTGTGGTCATGTGCTATTGTGGCATGTGGCACTACATGTCAACTTCTTATTTTTCTACATAGCCTCTTTCCATCACAATTTCTATGTAAAAGAGTCACCTCAATTCTATGCTTGTGAACTATGCCAATGCATGTCCTCCCCCTAACATAAGCATGCTCGTTCTATATGGTTGTAAGCTCACTTTATAGGTGGCATGATACTATTGAAACATATGGCTTTAATTCATCACAAATTTGGTTGAGCCACCTTTCTTTACAAATGTGACAATGTGACATGGTTCCATGTGTCTCTTAGAGGTTACTTAAGGTAAAAATTTCTCAACCTCACCAATCAGAAATGGAAGATTATTATTGGTGTATGTCCCTGCAAATATGACCTAGACCTATGTGTCAATCCCTATTATGTCACAAAGTTTATTTGCATCAAAAATTCAATAAAGGTCATTCAAATGGTTTTGATGATGTGGAAGATAAATGTGGCAGACACTGATCTTTTGCACCAAATCATATCTATGATCTGAATTCAAAGATGAGAAAATAGATAGTTGCAAACACTTTGTTCGCTTGTATCTATCATAACTGTGATAAATGACAAGTTTCTAATATAACCATAAAGTATTTGGATTGAGTATGAATTAATTCATTTTTTCTAGCATCCAATTGCATATTGCATAGATAAATTTGGGGAATTTTGAGAATTTTGAGCACTTACTATAGCGAACTAGGGTTTCAAGCAACTGACAATTGGTAAGTTAAAAAAAAATTGATTATATCTTCTTCTTTTTTCTTAGATTGTGGAGGAGTAATATTCTATGGTTATAAAATTAGTTCAATTTTTTTTCCAATTTTAAAACCCTAGCCATTCTAGTAAACCCTAAACATGAGTCAATCTACTTCACAATTCATAAATTTAAAGAGGGGTTTAGATGAGGACATTATAAATCAATTTCCAAGGTCATCAAAGAGATAAATTAATGCTCAAGGGGTTGGTATTCTCGTGAATAGGCTAGTGGATAGAGCAAGTGTACTAAGAGATGCAATTGTTCCTTCTAAGGGATAGAATTTTTTTGAATATGGATATTGAAGGAGTTAGTCAAATAGGCCTATTTCAAACCTTTAGAATATGGACCTAGTAAAGTTGGTTGTGCCCAATTTCTTTGTTAATTTAACCTAATTAGAGTCATTTCCAAGAAGTATGATTTTGATAATAGAGTGATTAGAAACAAGAAAGGGGGCTTATTGTTGAGATTGGATAGGTATTATATGTGTGAGGTTTCTAAACTCAATATAACATATTGTGTTCTCATTGAATTTAATGCATTGAATAGAGAATTTACAAGGTATAAAAATAGTTACAAGGTAATGTGGCTACCTCGGCACAAAATAAGAGGCAATGATAGTAAAATAGTAAAAATTCTTATGGGAAAGGTTGAGCCATTTGAATATGATATATTTGAGGACTATTTTACCAACACATATTTTTCCTTATGTTAGGTTCCTAAGTATATGATATTATAATACATTTGTGTGGATGGAGATGCTAACATGTGGCACACATCCCTTAAGTTAGTTATATCATTTCATATGGATGACTTTTTAATTAATTATATTAGGTGAGGAGTAGGACTTCATTAGGATTACCCCTCTATTGTATTATTAGGAGGAGGTATATATAAAGGAGGTTATCATTGAAAGGATAAGTGTGAAGTATGATACTCTATTTGGGATCTCTTGGAGATATAGCGTGCATGGTTTCTTCCATAAGGAGTATTATATGGTGCTACCCTACCTCAAGGATTTACTCTATTTCTGCATATATTAGATATTAGGTAATATTGTCCCACAAACATATCTTTTATTGTTTGATATATATATTCTACATTATATTATTTCCATTATTAAATGTGTGGATCATATCAAGTAGTATCAGAGCATCGATTTGGGAAAAATTGGATGAAACCATAGTTTTTGAAGATTCACTTATAATTGGTAGATGGTTGTGAATTTTTTTGTGATATCTTTATTAAAGTGTGAGAATCATAAAAGGAAGCTCTAATCCAAAATTGAGGATTTTCTCATCAATATTTTGCAATTTATCGTAATTTTATGATTTTTCATAAATTCACCTTCTAGGATGCAAAAATCAAGGTATTTTTTTGAAATTTTTACATCTTGGAAAGTGAATCAAAATTCTCTAGGAATCTATTAATTTTATTTGTTAATTTGAGGCCAACTACATCATGTATTGGTCAGATCAAATTTGGTTCAATTAAATTTGATAAAATGGGTATCTATTGAAAGTATTTTTTATTAAACCCTAGTTTCAACAAGGTTCCTAATTTTTTGGAAGTGGAGATGCATTAGAATGGTGGTACAAATATAAAATAACTCATGGTAAAATTATCTTTAAGTGGTGAAGCTAGGAAATGGTTTATGCTAATGTTTGAGGATATTTTTTCTTTGAAGGAACTAGAACAAGTTTTTTCAAACAAATGGGTTTCAAAAGAAGAAGAGAATGAAAAGGAGGAATAAAATTAATATGAGGAATAAAAGGAAGAAGTGGAGGAAGAAATTAAAGAACAAGAGGAAGAAAAATAAGATGGAGAAGGGGAAGACCTACAAGAAGAAGGAGATGATACATGTGTTAGATCTCAAATCTGCACCCTTGCTAAGTTGCAAAACTTAACAATTTGGAGTAACATGGGAAAACTCATAGGCTATGGGTCACCTAAACTTGGAGTGGACCTCTAGATAAGGTTGGCTCCTAAATGGTGTCACCTAAACTACTGGTAAACTAACGATTTTCTAAGGAAAGAGTAAGAAGGAAACATGAAAATGAAACTAAATGAAATATTTAAAAGGTGAAACACCAAAACACTAACTAAGACCTATAAAACATCTTACACACAATTCAAACAATGACAAAGCTTGGATTACACAACTCATTATGTATGCATTCTTGCATAAGTGTTTTATAAGAAGTTTTTAAAGCTAAACTCTTAGAAGGAAAGAAATTTCACAACTAAAAGCATTTGCATTCATAACACAACTTATAACCTGCAACCTACATACTTTTCTACAAAAAGGTACTAACATGAGACAAAATTACAAGGAAATGGACAATCCTCACAAGTAATCTCATCAATCAACTAAAATGCACACAATAAAGCAGAAAATCAGAAGGAAAAAGAACTCAACTTCATTGATCTCCAAGGTAAAAATTTTATACAAGTCTATAAAGAGTTAAAATATTGCTCCTACTAAAAGAAAACTCCAAAAATGAGTTACAATACTGCTAGAAAAGAAAGAATTGCAAAACCTCTATTCAAAGTTACTTATGCTTTTTTGAAAAAACTACCCCACACATATCCTTCTAGAAGCTTCTGGTCGTATTCCACAGAAAAGCCAAAATAAAAGCACCCAAAACCTCTCCAAAAGGTCTCCAAAGTGAAATAAAATTCAAGTCACGACCCAACCCACACTAAAATCATGAGAAACTACCTCCAAACTCCATTCCCTTCCAAAAACTAGTCAAAAACAGCCCACATACTTTCCACATGTTGGTCAATCCCCTCCAAATTCCCCACATGCTTGGCACAAGTCATCATTATTCAACTATGTCTCTAACTGCTTTGACTCATACCTTTGGTGTGTTTGTAAAGGCATAATACAGCTTATTCTACATTTAAATAACACTTAATTAAGTGGCTTATAACTACACCACTTAACTAAATATTTTACATTTGAAAGTGAATGCAAAAGAATAAGGGCTCAACCATATCCCCTCTATGACTCGGTCTTATCAACACATGCTTCTCTATTTTGCATTTAAAAAATAGCAATTTGATTAAGTCATTTATAACAATATCCCTTAACTCAAATGCTTTACATTTAACAAGTGAATGCAAAATAACAAAGGCCAAGATTCGGCCTATATGGGAGATCAAAATGCAAAAAATCATAAGTCTTAAAAGACCCTTATGCAAATAGCATAAACAAGGTATAAGGGTTGGGCTGTCACTATGGAATACATAACATAAGATATAAGTTTGTGTTTAAAGTTTAAACAAAGGAAAAAATCCTATTGTTCGGTCAAGGGTATTAGTTCAAGTTTGCAAAAATAAAATGAAAGGAAAAAATGCCTTAACCCTATCGGCATATCTTAGGCTTTCTAGAAACCCTAAGAAACCCAAAAGTTCCAAAACACTTAAAATGCATTTAACTTGCATTCAACATTCTAGGAGAGCTCTGTCTGATAGTAGAAGGTTTCACCTGCACTTTCATTAGGTTTTGATGGTGAAAAATGTGTGCAATTTCTATAGGAAAACAATAGAAAAACCAAGGTAAGCTCTTGGTTACTTGAATCTTGCACTTTCCTTCATTTTTTGTAGATAAGATGCTCATTTCGAGCTGCAAAGGCAAGAATATGTTCATTTCTTGTGTATCTTTGACATTTCTGAAACTTTCCATTCTCTATTTCATAGCATCTCTACAATATACATGGACATTTTTTAATTCTATGATCATGGCCATATCTATTGCAAGCATTCAAGGGTTTTGCAAATAAACTTAGGGCTCTTCACTTTTCTTTGCAAAATTTCATGATGTTTTCACCATTACATGTTATAGATGAGAGTTTTGTTGCTCCTACCATGAACTCTTTGTATATTTCATGCATTTACCTCTTTCAAAACTTGAATTCATGCAAATGAATAGAATTTCAAGGCTTCTATTTACAATAAAATACGGTTTTTGCAACAAAAATGATGAGCACATCACTTTACCCATGCATTTGTTCCTCCTTAAGCGACTTCTATATGCATTTTATATGGTCGTGGCTCAGCCCTAGGATTTTGTGCAGGTATTAAAAGCTCCAATGTGAACCATTCTAAAAACCTAGTTGTGGCTATCTAGGTGGTTTTCCATTTTTTGTTGGTTTTAAAAAAAATGGGTACCTTCATTTTCCTTCATGGCCAAGGTTTTTCTACATTTATGTTAAAAAATGATCTAGGCTTTTCCTCTTTCACTTCTATAGAAAAAAGGGTTCCATTTCTTGGTTTCTCCTGGAAAAACTTCATTTTGGGTTGAGGGTTTCATGGCTTCACCCTTAATAAGTTGCAGCTTATAACCTTTCCTTTTTTATTTTCCTCAAAGTATTAGCTTCAGGGTCCATTATTTTGCTTTATGGCCAAGGGTTTGACCTCTTTGTAGGTCGTGGGTTTCATATTCTGCTTTTGATGAAGATTAGAAACACACTATAGCTTTCTTCTTACTGCAGATTCCTATTCTTTGCAAAGGTTCTTGAAGACTTTGAACTTTTGTGGATATTTCGGTCTCAACATATAATGAGGGTTTCATTTTCTGGGCTTTCTCAAAGGTTAGGGCACTATATATTTCTCTCTCTATGTTCATTGTGGAAGTGATAATCTCTATTCTTGGAGACAACCATGTCTTCCATGCTCTTGAATGAACAACATTTCATCCTTTACATTCTTTGACTTGAGATCTATGTGTTGAACAAATGAAACTCATGAAGCCTTGTTGTTTTTGGTATCATTGTCCAATGCTTTGATGGTCTTTGTGACACATTTCAAAATTACTTAAGAAACACCAATCTCCTCCTCTACATTCAAATCATATCTGGGGTCTTGACAAAGCCTTCCATGGCAAGTCAACTTTGATTTGATACAAGGATCATCATCCTCATACAATATTTTTGTTCAAGTTTTCACTTATCACATAGGGAACAAGGTCACTACTATTTGTTCATGCATTTTTTACTAGTTGTAGTTTGTAAAACAATTGCCATATGCAAGTGTGGATTAAGAAATTCCAATAAGTCTTTCCAACTTATTGTAGTTGCTACCTTTGATCTACCTAGAGTAGATTATTTCTCAAACCTGATAAATTGAAACTCTATGTTATGACCCATAAATGGATCAAAATTTGACCTTCTAATATAGTGAATGCCCTTATGTATGACTGTTCATAGGCCTTTTCTCATTCTAGTGCTTTATGTGCTATCATATCAAACCACTCCAAACTACTCTATTGAGGAAGGATCTATATTGTTGCATTCTGAGTGATGAATCTCTTAACATGCATACTGAGTGGATCAAGCATAGGACTTTCATACTACCAGTTGGCACTATTTTCTTAAGCTCCATTTTACATTTCACTGTAATGTTTGATTGAGACTTCTTCCTCCGTAATGATGACTGCTTGCTTCCACCATTAACCTCCTTGCTACCTTTTAAGGATTTCAATATACATGATTATCTTTTGAATATGTTCCCACTTGTTGCTGCCCACTACCACTATAGATTGCCTCTTGTTCATGCTTTTTATCAATGTGCCTATCATGGTGTTTTGCATGAGTTATTTTCTTGGTAAAAATTGTTCCTTTTATTCATTCTTTGTTGCCTCTAAACTCCATTGCATTGACACTCCTCCAATGACAACCATTACTGTATCAACACTTCATGGTTATCAAACACATCACTGCCCTATATTTGTATCGACTATCACATGTTGTCAAACTAAAAGCCTTGCTACTTGGTGAAACCTTCAACTCTATCATCCTTTGAGCACTATTATAGGAGCAATGTATAGTATTACTTCCCTCCTAAAATTCACTAATCAAACATGAAAAACTATCATAAATCTTGCATTTATGATTCTTCCCTGCTTATAGCTTGGTGACTATTTTTTTCAATGCAATGTTACTATTTATTAATGAAAGCATACTATAGAAGGAACTGTCTTTTCATTCCTAGAGGAACTTATCACTGCATTGTAATGTGGATGCTCTATTTTCTATGACCATCAAATTCAAATGCCTCTTTTTCTATGTGACTCTCCTCTAATTATGATCTATTGTCCCATCTTTGAAACATATGTGGAATTCATTCCAACTTAGCTCCTAAACTTGACTGTCCCATATATCTTCTTTAGCACTATCATACTTTATCAACAAACCTCTACTCATTGGAGTAATGAGTATCCTTTCCACTGTTGTAAGCTCTTAGATCTCTACAATTGGATCATCAAACACAAACTCATGATCCTAGGGACTGAACCATATTCTCATTTGAATGTTTTAACTATCATCCCTCTTGGATCCAGTTGACAAGACTTCAAGGAAGATATACCATTTTTAATTTTGTAAAGCTATCCTATGCTAAAAACTAGAAATATGTTGTAATTTTGAATTCTTGCAAACTCAGGTAAAATGGGTCCACTAAGAAGATAGAAAGACATATTCAGTAGATTAAGATTTCCAAGAAGAAAAAGTTGTTGAGGAACATGACTGGTAAACAAGTTTCCCTATAAAGATAACTTAACCATTGCAATGCAATCTCCAATCTGCTTAGGAGTATTTCCAACCAAAGCATTCCATGAAATATTTGACACCCCATAATGTTGTATGCTATGATAAATATAAATGTATTTGAATGGTTTCTCAATAATGTTTCAGTGTCATTATGACTATTCCTTAAAAAAATTCTCCTTGATTATAGGGAATACCAATATGTTGTTTCATTGTAAATGATGATTGAAATGACTTATCATCTCTCTCAATTAGTGAAAGCACTATATTTTGCATTGCATTTATCTTCTTCTCCATGACTGCCCCTTTGATCAACATGATGGAAACCTACTGTTCAGTTCATTTTAAAATGATGAGTAATCTTTCTTGATAATTCACATAGTTTTTTGTTGCATCTTTTGAATCTAATAATGAAAGTTGATCAAGTGATATGATTCCATATTGATTTAATGCATCAAGAATAGGTTTATCGTCAACTTGATCAAGCTACTCATTTTTTCTTACATTCCTACCCCTCCTAAAACACAAGAGGGCAACATGTTGGGCTCAACCCTCGTGGGAGCCACATTTTACTCCACATGTTGTAACCAAATGAAACAAAACAACATTAAATATTTGAGCTATACCTACATAATTAGCAAACATGTTAGATAAAATAGAGCATATGATAGATGTGTTTAATAACTCTCTTGTTTTCCTGGACATCTATGGTATGCAAGCTATTTTAATGCACATGAGGATCAGACTATATGTCTATGGATGTTTGCATATGTATTGATTGGTGATCCTTCATTGCTCTAACAACACTCTTCTCACAAATGTAGAAAACCTTGGAGCAGTAGGGGCAAGCAACAACTGGAGGCTAGATAAGCAGGAGGGTTCAAGCTGATGCAAAGGCAACTCAACCAGGATTAATCATTCAATCAATGATGGGTACCCCTTCTTTACATATTCATTTTTCTTTCTTGTATCTGTAAATGTATAGTTTTTTCCTTATTTACATTAAAATAGTCAGTCCCTCGGCTTGTGTGGGACACTATACACTTATGATTATCAATAAAGACTACCTTTGCAACAAATTTTGACTCTCTTCTCTATTGTATGCAATTGCATAATCTAATAATGTAGTCTTTTGATAATTTCTTTTATGCATATGAATGGAACTTAGCAGAAAATAATGTACCTTTTGTTTCACTTTGTAAAACATAACAACTCTACCTATTTGAGCTTAGTATCTAAAATAGGTAATAACAGGTACATGAACTTTAACTCTGAGGAAGGAAGATTCAATCATTCAATTCCATGCATGCATTCAAAAGGAAAATTTTATTTTTAGTATTAACCCTAGTGTAGTGTCATAAAATTGCACCCCTTGCAATTTCACATACATTATTGTATCTGCTTTAGTGTCTACTCCCTTAGCACTTGTGTAGGTTCATTTTTAGCCCCTACATTAGCCTTTTTCCCCTCTCAAGATGCTCAGGACCCCTTTTCAGCAACTACTTTCACACGTCAGCTTTGCATCAAACCTTGTGCTTTTGGATGTTTGCATGCCACACTAGCATCCTGTGACATTTCTACATTCAAACAACTATTTTTTAGCATGTTTTCCACTTGTCGCTTACCTTTGTTGGTGGTAATAGCCCAAGACACCTTGTAACAGCTCAAGAAACTTCTTTTCCTTCCTCTCCTCCCTTTAAATGCTATATTTTCAATTAATTTGTGCTTCTAGCTTCTCTCTAGCTTTGGCTCTATCCTTCTCCTCTTTGTCTTGGTATCTTGTTTGCACATCTATTTACAACTTGCTATGACAGCACTCTCGAGCTCTTACAATTCTTTACATTGCACTCTTGGCTCTTGCAGCCCTCTTTTTCTCCCTCCTTGGCTTCCTTAAGCCTTGCAATAGATATATCTCTTACCTTATTCTTGCAAGCATCCTAGGATTTCACACATCCCCTATCAATTGCATCTCTACTTTGTGATATGGGTTCTCCTCCTTGACCATGGATTTCTTTTATCACTCTTGCATTCATTTCATTCTTATTATCTCTATCTATCTATTTGGTTTTCTGTGGAGGTGGGAACACCAAAACGAGGGTTTCACTAAGGAAAACCCCTATGCAGCCCCAACATTTTCTCCAGATCTTAAGCATGCAGGTATTGAAGCCATTCATTTGTTGGAGGTTCCATTTCTTGGGTTTTTGTGAGCTTCTTCTATCTCTCATCCTCTTTCAATTTATCATTTGTACTTTACTTCATTTCAATTTTGTTACATTTTGTTACCTTCCTACATTATGTAAGTTCTTAGCAATATGATTATTAGTAGTCACTTTGTTGTTTTATGTGAAAACTCAGTTTTTGGTCTGTATGATACACCAATTCACCTCTAGGACTCTAGCACGTTGTGCTATTGTCCTTATTTTGTGTTGTCATCCTTTGGCCTAGAGCCCGTTAGTCTATCCAAAAAACCTTTATGATTTTACTCCTTCGGATTCTAGAACTCTCGCCCTATTCCTTGAGGTAGTTTAGGGATTCGCCCCTTTGGAATCTCTTGATAATAAAGAGACTCATGAGTAGCGAATCCCCCTTCTCTACATTTTGGTGAACCTGATGTGAACCACAGTATTTTTTAGAAAAACTATGAATTTATTTACCCCAACTTGGTGGGGTCATAATTTTTGACTTGGTGCCCATAATTCATAACCGTTTACACTGTTGGAAAACTCTCCAAGAGGAATAATTTAGTACCTAAAATTTTGTTCCTTCAGCAACCAAATTTTAGGGACTGGTGCAAGTTTCAACCCCAAATTTTGCTTCGAAAACCTTTGAAAATGTAAATTACTAGAACCTAGAAAATACCAAAAAAATAAAAAATCAAGATTTTCAGTTTTTCTTAGTTCTGTCACCTTTAGATTGCTCCAAATTGGCCGACGTGTCTATATCTCTATTTCAAAATGCACTTTCTATCTTTCTTCCTTCTATCTCTTTCCAGCTTTGTTAAGAAGCTTCAAGAAGTTCTCTTACAAGCATGTGAAAGTGAGTTAATGTCTCCTTTTTTATTATTTTTCATTGATCCCTCTCCTGAGATACCTTCTAAGGATATCTTGGCACAAGAGGATGAAATCATTGATACCTTTCTTAATGTTACTCTACCTTCTATTCATTCTAATGCACTCTCTTTTAGAGATGATGCATTAGTGAATGATGAAGTCTCTCTCACATCGGATCCTCCAAGGATAGATGTTGAGCATGTTTCTTCAAATGATTCTTCCACTAGTTGTGATGATTTCATAAATGTAATTTAAGTCTCTGCTACCCTTCAAAGTCCTAAGAGACCAGTCATTTATTTGACTCCAGCTAGTCCTTCTCCTAAAAGGATTTGTTCTATTGATGGTGTCCATTTGATAGTGATTCTCTTGATCTTTCTATGGCTCCCTCTTATAGAGCGGTAGCCCATACTTATAAGAATAGAAAGAATTAAAAAAATGTTGATTAACCTACTTCTTTACCACCTTCTCAACCTAGTCTTCCCTCAACTCCTAAACCTACAACTAAGGCACCTGGTGATTACGATCTTGTCAAGCAACTTTGTGTTATTCTGGCCAAGATCTCACTGTGGAACTTGCTTTTGTCTGCTCTAGTTTATCAAGGTATGCTTCAAGAAGCCTTGAAAAATATCCTCTTGCCTACTTCTGCTAGGCCAATGGATGTTAATGCATTGATGGATGATATTCATGTGGATTCGTCAAATATTGCATTCTATCTGTAGGAACTCCCACTTTTGGAAGTGCAAAATTAGGTGGATCATCTGATGATTATAGTTAACATTAATAATAAAGATGTTAAATGTACTCTCGTTGATACTAGTTCAATGCTCAACGTATGTAGCATTGATATATTTCCTAAGATTAATATTGATTCATCTTCTCTTAATGCTTCTTCTGTTGACATTTGTGGGTTTGATAATGTCATTCGACAAGCCATGGGCATGATAGTCTTGCCTTTGAGGTTGAGACTTGTTACCATACCCACCCTTGTATATGTTATGTCAGAAAAATTACCTTATAACCTTCTTCTTGGTAGACCATGGATTCATGCTATGGGTGCACTTTCATCTACCTTTGAATAAATCTATTAAGTTTATTTGCAATAGTCAAGTAGTCACAGTCAGGGGTAACCCTGAGGCTATACACTTATGTGAGATGGAAGTTGTTGGTCAGGTTTCAATTATACCTACTCTTGTTCCTTCATTTTCTTCCAATGTGTCGATGTTTACTCCAATAGTACCTACTACAAAGGATACTCTTGAGATAGATGTCCCCGAAGAAGATCCCTTTGAAGCAAGAAATATTAAGTTTGCTCCTTCTACCTCTTCTCAAGAAAATGCATGTCTTGGTGATGATTAGGGTTCTTTAGACTTTATAGAATCCTTCATTGGAAAATATAAAGTCAACCCAATCCACTTAAACCTTCCAATAACATCATCCACACCCACTATCAAAGATGGTTATTCTTCTATATCATGGGATAATGTGAACATAAATTGTAATGTTCTTAGTGTTTATCCTCCTTCTAAGGAAGATGATCACACTTTTGTTAAAGAGGCTAATGTTGGTAGTCCTATCAAGGAGGTTGGTGGTGATCCCGTAGAAGAGTATAATCCCCATTACTAGAATAATGCTCTCTATGAAGATCATCCTCCTGAAGATTTGCAAGCATGTTATGGCCCTAGCTTTAATCTTGTCTCTAAATATGGTTATGGGCGCAAAGGTTGTGGGTGTAATGAGCAAGGCATTCAGGTCCCTATAGAATGTCTACCTTGTAAGCATAATTTTGGGTTTGGTTGCTCAAATGAACAATCTAAATTGAAACCGTAGTTGCATGTGAATGTGGTTTCTACTCAACCTCGTTCTTGTGGATTGATTCATCTGCCCTTATCTACTATCTTCATGTATTCTTCTTGTGAGAAGTTAAACCTTTCTCCATAAGAGAAAGGGTTGCTTCTTTCTCCTGATCCTCTATCTAAGAAAGAGCGTACCTTATTGAGCTTTCTAAAAGCCCACTTGATTACTCTTCCTCCTACGAAATCTCACAAACATGATAAAGAAAAACATTCTTTATGTGCATACCATTGAGTGCTTGGCCATTCACTAGTGAATGTAAGGCCTTGAAGGATAAAATTCAACAAATTCAAGATTTTGGTGTCATTGCTCATTTATTTGTTGATGCACCTACTGCTTCTTCAAATGACAAGTGATATCAAGGTCTACCTCTATCTTGTATGTTCTAATTATCTTGCATAGTTCTCCTCCCCTATATGTTGGGGGCACTGATAACTTGTTCTAGAGATGTGAATCCTTCTAAGGACCCTCTCTCTTCTTTATTTCTTTCAAATGAAGCATCCCTTGGGTGGACCCCTTTCTCTTGAAGGGTTCCTAAGGGACCCCATTTGAAAGCTTTTCTCTTGAATAAATTCATTGACATCTAGTTTGGGGGTAGCCTAACTAGACCTATCTTTTCTATGACCGCCCTACAACATACCTTGCAATAGCCACAAGTTTCTCTGGTTAGTATTTCTTTGCAGGACCAAGAACCTATATAGCTCCTTTGCATCAAGCTTCCCTAACATTTTTATTATGTGGATTAACATGTTTCTTTGCAAGTGCACTTGTGAAGTTTCTTTTCAAGCTTACCATGTAGGATCAAACACCTGTGAGGACCCAATCTAACTTTGCAGAGTCTCCTACATCGGGCTTCCCTTAGGAGAGAGTACTTGGGGTGCCTTATTTTCAAGTTTGAGGACTTGTAAAGTGCTTTCATCCTACAGGATCTATTCACCATTGGTCTATGGGACTTCGATGTAGTTTGTTCAACTATGTAGGAGAGAGTACCTACAAAGCCTTTTATTCACCTCCCGTAGGTCTACAAATCTATGGCACATTTGTTCAACTCTTCTTGGGTTTGAGGACTTGTGTAGCCATCTGTCTTGAAATTTTCATTCCTTTCTAGCTTCTCCATCTCTCTCTTAAATTCTCTTTCTTCTCAATTGTGTATACCGGATTGAAGATCTGCATCTTCTTCATACTGAGTATATGCTCTTTCTCTCTTCAACATTGGTTGCTTCCCTGACTTTTGGGTGTACTCTTCTCTTGAAGCAATCAATCCATATATTTTTCTCTCCATTTAAGAATTCTTCTATGTGTTATTTCTTAATTTGGGGACAACGCATAGTACTGAGACAACCTTTTACATCGAGGTCTCTTTCACTTTGCTGACTCAAATCCTTTAGTTTTTTGTGTGCTTGTGTTTTTTTTTTATATGTTCTACCCTCATGATGTAATGCTTTTTTATGTTCTAACATTGTTATCTTGTGCAGGTCTTTCTTGTCTAATGTGTTTGTTTTGTAGGTCTTTAGCCTGGGGGCATGCTTCCTTGGCTTGAATATTTATCTTCTTCCTCTATAGTATCCTTTTGGTATCATGATTTTATTTATGTTTAGTAGATTTCCTTTAGCATGCATATTAGTGTAGATTCATATGCCCACTAAAGAGGGGGAAAAATGTGATATCGTAAAATTGCATCCCTTGCAATTTCACATACATTCTTGTATCCACTTTAGTGTCTACTCCCTTAGCAATTCTGTAGGTTCATTTTTAGCCCCTACATCAACCTTTTTCCCCTCTCAGGATGCTCAGGACCCCTTTTCAGCAGCTACTTTCACACGTTAGCTTTGCATCAAACCTTATGATTTTCCCATTCTCTTTATTTTGTAGCATGATGTGTCTGGACACTAGCATGTCGTGTGGATGTTTGCACTCCACACAGACATCCTATAACATTTCTACATTCAAATGATTATTTTCAAGATTTTTTTCCACTTGTCACTTACCTTTTTTGGTGGTAATAGCTTGAGACACCTTGTAATGACTCAACAAGCTTCTTTCCCTTCCTCTCTTCCCTTTAAATGTTATCTTTTCAATTCATTTGTGCTTCTAGCTTCTCTCTAACTTTGGCTCTAGCCTTCTCCTCTTTGTCTTTCTATATTGTTTGTATAGCTCTTTACAACTTACTACAATAGCACTCTTGCACTCTCGAGCTCTTACAACGCTCTATATTACACTCTTGGCTCTTGCAGCCCTCTTTATCTCCCCCCTTTGCTTCCTTAATCCTTGCAACAAATATCTCTCTTACCTTATGCTTGTGAACATCCTAGGATTTCACACCGCCTATCAATTTCATCTCTACTTTGTGATATGGGTTCTCCTCCTTGAGCGGGTATTGCTTTTATCACTCTTGCATTCATTTCATTCCTATTATCTCTATCTATCTATTTGGTTTTCTGTGGAGGTGGGAACACCAAAATGGGGTTTTGACTAAGGAAAACCCATGTACAATCCCAACATTATCTCCAAATCTTATGCATGTAGGTATTGAAGACATTCATTTGTTAGAGGCTCCATTACTTGTGTTTTTGTGAGTTTCTTCTATCTCTCATCCTCTTTAACTTTATCATTTGTACTTTACTTCATTTCAGTTCTATTACATTTTGTTACATTCCCGCATTCGATAAGTTCTTAGTAATTTGATTGTTAGTATTCATGTTTTTGTTTTCTATGATAAACTCAGTTTTTGGTCTGTATGAGATGCCTGTGTACCTCTAGAACTCCAGTTTTCCACACTTTCTTCCTTATTTAATGCTATCATCCTTTGGTTGAGAGCCCATTAGTCTATCCAAAAAACATTTGTGATTTTACTCCTTCAAATTCTAGAACCCTCACCCTATTCCTTGAGGTAGTTTAGGGCAATTCATCCCTTGGGAATTTGTTGAGAATAAAGAGACTCATGAGTAGTGAATCCCCCTTCTCTACACCTAGCAACAATTATAACTTCATCAACATAAAATTAGACAAGAATATACACATACAAGCAAAGAATTTCAAGGATAGTCAAATTTTGAGTATGGATATTCAATTTTTTGAATATTTTAAACTATCAATGGATAAGTTTGTTTTGCATTCAAATTTTCATGTTTTGGATATAGAAGGGTTGGATATTATTCTAGGTTATCCTTTGTTAGAATCTATGGGAACAATAATATCGATGTGAAAAATATTTTATGAAGCTTTGGTATAGGAGGAAAACACTACATTATAGGATATTACACATAATAAAGTACAAAGGAAAGTCAAGAAAGGGATATTTCAAGAATCCCGTGAAGATTGTACTAGTAAATTAGAGGAAGAAAAATATTGTAATAAATTTAGAAAAAAAAAAGAGGAGACAAGTAATTCTATTCAAGAATTTGTAAAATAAGTGGAAAAAATGGTGAAGAATAAATGAAGGCTCCAAAGATAACAAAGGGTATAGTATATAGGCATCCACATCAAATCATTATGAGAGGAAATAATCATTGAGGAAATCCTCATGGATACACGATACTATATGGAATCAACAAGGAAATCAATATGGACCTACATGGAATCAAAGGAATAATTATAACAACCAATGGTATGAGAGGAGTAATGGTTACTCATGGAAGCAAAGGAGGAATTACTATGATAAGGAACATAATCAAATGGGTGTGAAAAATTATGGTTCAAGGAACTATCAAGAAAATCTATGATGAGGATAAAATATGGATGGTTGGATTATTGGTGTTGGTATCATATTTGTAATAAATTATGAAAGTTGTATTATTTGGCCTCTTCTCTTGTTTTGGGGACGAAACATGTCAAAGAGGGATTGTATGTTAAGTACATAGGAATATGATATTATAATGTCTTTATATGTATGGAGATGTTGAAATGTGGTACTCATTCCTTAAGTTAGCTATATTATTTCATTTGGATAACTTATGTAATTAATTAGATTAGGTGATGAGTAGGCCTTCATTAGGATTGCCCATCCATTATATTATTAGGAGGAGGTTTATATAAAGGAGGTTATTATCATTGTAAGGATAGGTGTGAATTATGATACTTTAGTTGGAATATCTTGGTGATATAGCATGGAGTGGCTTCTTCCATAGGGAATATTATATGGTGTTACAATACCTCAAGGGTTTACTCTATCTGTGTATATATTGTATTAGGGAATATTGGCCCACAAACATCTCTTGTGTTGTGTGAGATCTATATTCTGAAGTATATTATTCCATCATTATTATGGATATAAATATAGATGGGAAAATATATATATAAATATAGAGAGGGAGGGAGAGGGAGGGAGAAATAGATAGAGGAGAGAGAATAATTTGATAGATAAAGAAAGAGGGAGTGATAGAGAGAGAGAGGAGATATGAACAGAAAGAGGGAGAGATATCTAGAGATAGATATAACTTGGGAAAGATAGATGGGGGAGTAGAAAGGGAGAGAGAAGAGATAGAGAGAGAGAGAGAGAAAGAGGTAGAGTAAGGGAAAGGGGGGAGATATATTAGAGGGAGGGAGAGAAGAGAGTGGGAGAGAGGGAGAGAGGTATAGAGAGAGAGGGAGGGAGGGAGGCATACAGAGAGGGAGGGAGAGAGGGATAGAGATATATGGGAAGAGAAAGAGAAAGAGGATGAGATAGATATATGGGAAGAGAGAGAGAGAGGTAGATATAGAAAGGGAGAGAGGGAGAGAGATAGAGATATAGAGATACAAAAAGGGAGAGAGGGGGATAGATATAGAGATAGAGATAGGGAGGGAGAAATAGGGAGTGATAGAGATATGGAGATAGACATAGAGATGGATAGAGATATATATAAATAGATAAAGAGGGAAGGAGAGAAATAGAGATAGGAGAGAGGAGAAGTAGAGAGATATATAAAGAGGAAGTGATAGGGAGAGAGGGGCAAAGATATGTGTTGGTATGTGGTGACTAATCATGCAAATATTGTACACTAGTAAAAAAAAATTATCATTGACACATCAAGGTTTTCCTGTTAACACGTCAAATGAAAAAAGACCTTGTAAAACCCTAATTCTAGAAGGTTCCAAAAAGCTTTTTATAAGTGGATGGGATCTATGTTGTGGCATGGCATTCATGATATTGTGATTTTTTTTGCACTGGAAAATAAAATCATTAGATGGTTGAGTTTTTGTGGATGTAGCCCATATTAGGTGAACCACGTTAAATTTTGTGTTGATCTCTTTTGTGTTATCCTTCATTGTTATTTCTAGGTTATTTAATCTAAATATAATTGTTAACTTTTAATGCTCCAATCTTCCTGAGCCATAACAGCTAGTATCAGAGTTGTGTGTATTTTGGTTGATTGGCAAGAACCTCTAGCTTTGAGTGGGAGCAATGGAAGAAGGAAAATTCAAGGTTGAGAAGTTCAACAACTAGAATTATCAATTATGAAAGATGTAGATGGAAGATTATTTGTATCAAAAGGATCTATGGGAGCCATTGCAAGGAAAAGAAAAGAAAGAAGCTATGATGTCCAATGAAGAATGGGAGATTCTAGATAGAAAGGCATTGGGAACCATTCGATTGTACCTAGAACCATCTATGGCGTTCAATATAACATAAGCAAATACAAAAGAGGATATGATGACAGCTTTGGCTAAATTGTATGAAAAACCATCAGCCTCAAATAAGGTATTTCTTATGAAGCATTTGTTTAATCTGAAAATGATTAAAGGTGGATATGTGACAAATCATTTAAATGAATTTAATACGATTACTAGTCAGTTAACTTTTGTAAAAGTGAATTTTGATGAAGAGGTGAGGGCTCTCTTCGTTTTATGTTATTTTCTAGAAAGCTGGAATAGCTTGGTAATGGTTGTAAGTAACTTTGTCTCTCGTTCAAATACATTGAAATTTGATGATGTTGTTGGTGTTATCCTTAGCAAGGAAATGTGATGGAAAATCACAAGTGAGAGTTCAACATCGAGTAATGCTTTGAATGTAGAGAACAAGGGAAGAAAAAAAGAGAGGGAAAATCCCAACAAATCATGGGAAGTCACAAGGGAAGTCAAAGAAACGTAGATCTAAATCTAGAGGAAGAATGGATTGTTGGAGATGTGGAAAGCCAGGACACTTAAAGAAGGATTGTTTGTCTTGAAAGGGAAAACAAGGAGATGAACAACATGATGAAAGTAAGGAAGCTAATGTTGCAAGTGATTAATTGTAGGATGCTTTAATTTTGTGTTTAGATAATGTTAATGATTCTTAGGCAATAGATTCAAGGGCTTCATTCATGCCACACCCCATAGGAAATATTTTGTAGATTATGTTCAAGGTGATTTTGGATAGGTATATCTGGGTGATGATGAACCCTATCAGATTGTTGGGAAAGGAAAGATAAAAATAAAGTTGTAGACTGGAAATGAATGGTTGTTATAGGAGGTAAGGCATGTTCCAAATTTGAGAAGGAATTTAATTTATGTGGGACAATTGGGCAGTGAAGGCTGCATAGTTACCTTTTTAGACAAAGTATGGAAGGTCACTAAAGGTGCATTAGTAGTAGCTAAAGGTGAAAAGGTAGGCACATTGTATTTGTGTACTAGTAATACTTCTTCTACCTTAGCTTCTACAGAAATAGTTTCTACTGAGACAGTTATAGCACTTGCTACAGGGACAAAAATAGAATTATGGCACCATAGACTTGGGCACATGAGTGAGAAAGGGATGAAGATCCTTCACTCTAGAAAGTTGCTACCAGGTCTGAAGTAGATTGACTTGGAGTTCTGCAAAAATTACATGTTTTGGAAAACAAAAAAATAGTCTAATTTCTCAAAGTTGGGAAAGAGAAGAAGAGTGGGAAATTAGAGCTTGTACATTTAGATGTATGGGGACCAACTTAGGTATCTTCTCTTTGTGGCTATTGCTATTATGTTACTTTTATTGATGATGCAACTAGGAAAACATGGGTGTATTTCCTAAAACAAAAATCATAAGTATTTGAAACTTTTAAAAAGTGGAAATATTTGGTTGAGAATGAGATAGGAAAAAAGTTGAAGTGTCTCAGATCTGATAATGGAGGTGAGTATTGCAGCAGAAAATTTGAAAATTACTATTCATACAATGGAATTTGTAGGCAGAAAATGGTTCCTAGAACCCCACAAGAAAATGGTGTGTTTGAGAGGATGAATAGGACCATTATGGAGTGTGGAAGGAGCATGAGATTGCATGCTAGACTACCCTTACAGTTTTGGGTAGATGTTCTACATACTACTTTTTATTTAATAAACAAGGGACCTTCAAATCCTTTGAATGGTGGCAACCAGAGGAGGCATGGATGGGTAAAAAGGTCAACTATTCATTTTTGAAAACCTTTGGTTGTGAAGCTTTTTTCCATGTTGATATTTAAAATAGAACCAAGCTTGAGGCTAAGTCTAAAAAATGTACCTTCATTGGATATGGAGTAGATGAATTTGGTTATTGGTTATGGGATTATGAAAATCATAAAATAATTAGGATTAGAGATGTTATATTAAATGAGAAGGTCATTTATAAGGATCGACTACAAGAAAAGAATCATGAATAGGCCAAAAAGGAATATGTGGTGTTAGATGAGATTCTAGAAAATAAAATTCTAGTGGTACCTGTTGCTCAACAACAAGTTATCCCATAGACTCCTACAAGTGTTAGACGTTCTACAAGGATAACTAGACTGCCAAAAATATTTTCTCCATCATTATATTCTATATTATTAACTAATTCTGGTGAACCTAAAAGAAGAAATGCGAGTAGATACCAAAAAGTAGTGGGAGCTAGGCATGAAAGAGGAAATGGATTCCTTGCTATAGAATCAAACTTGGGGCTTAGTCCAATTTCCTATAAGAAAAAGAGCATTTTCAAATAAATGGGTTTACAGGTTGAAGGAAGAAGATGGAGGCAAGAAAATATATAAGGCTAGACTCATGGTTAAAGGTTTTGCACAGAAAAAAGGTATATATTTTGATGAGATATTTTCTCTAGTAGTAAAAATGACTTCTATTAGAACTATTCTAAGTCTTGTGGTTGTAGAAGACTTGCATCTGGAACAACTAGATGTGAAAATAGCATCTCTCCATGGGGATTTGGAAGAGGAAGCATACATGCATTAACAACAGGGATATGAGGTCAAGGGTAAGGGGGAATTTGTGTGCAGGTTAAAGAAGAGTTTGTATGGCCTGAAGCAAGCACCTCGGCAATGGTATTTAAAATTTGATAGTTTTATGGCTAAACAAGGTTACAAAATATGTCATTTTAATTATTGAGTTTATTTTAAGAAATTGGGTAATGAAAGCTATATTATCATGTTGCTTTATGTTGATGACATGCTTGTTGTCGGGTCTGACATGCAGCATATTAATGAACTTAAGTAGAAATTAGAAAATTCATTTGCTATGAAGGATTTGGGTGTAGCAAAACAAATCCTTTGTATGAGGATCACACGAGATAGGACAAACAAAAAATTATTTTTATCTCAAAGTGAGTATGTAGAGGTGTTGAAAAGGTTTAACATGCAAAATGCAAAAGTAGTTAGTACACCTTTTCCTAGTCATTTTAAGTTGACTAAGGAGATGTGTCCAAAGACACAAGAGGAGGAAGATAAAATGTCTAAGATACCATATGCATCAACAGCTGGTAGCTTGATGTATGCAATGGTATGCACAAGGCCAGATATTTCACATGTAGTGGGATTTGTGAGCAGGTATATGAGCAATCCAGGAATGGAACATTGGAATGCGGTGAAATGGGTTCTCTGATATTTGAGAGGTACTACTTCAAAGAAACTATGTTTTGGAGGAACAAATTCTACTCTAAAAGGATATGTTCACTCTGATCTAGAAGGTGATATTGATAGCAGGAGGAGTACTACATGGTATGTTTTTACTGTAGCAGGTATTGTAGTTAGTTGGATTTCAAGGCTACAAAATATTGTTACGCTTTCAACCACTAAAGTTGAGTATGTTGTTAGCAAGGAAATGATTTGGTTATAATGTTTTCTAGAGGA
>VDFB02333335.1:0-16812 GCA_007258455.2 Sequoia sempervirens | reverse complement strand
TTTGTTTTTGTTGTTTTATGAATTTTTTGGTGATTTTGGTGCTTTTCTGGTTTTTTTGAGGTTTTGTGCTCGTTAAGAGCGAAAAAGAAATAGATGCTAAGGAACATAAATGACTGAAATAAAATTACAAATTTTGACTTTCCTATGACAGCAAATGTAATTTTCAGAAAGGAAATTGAACCACCAATTACATAAAATTTGCATACCCAGAAGCCAACACTCAATTTATGGAATATCTAAATTGCTGGAACCATAGCATGTACAAAAAGATCTGATATAAAATCTGATCTGCTCCTTAGTGGTCTGAAAAACCTAATTTTCAGCTAGGTTTTGACTGAAAATGACACCCAAATCATGTGGCCAACTGGTGAATGCACAGAAATGATGATATCTGCTAATAAGAAGCCCCAATCTGCAATTATCTTCTGGTAACTCCCTACTGCAATCAATTTCCAAGTGCAAATTAACCTGTGATGAAGTCCAATGATGCCCAAATGGAAACCCAAGGTAGATTTCCCTATTTTATGAACTGGGTTTTCGTCCAATTCACTATCCTCCAAGGGATTTCGTCATCAGAAGACCTGTATGCTGCTGAAACCCTCTTCCAAGAGCTCAAACCTGCAATTTTTTTTGTCAAAATTAGAATAGAATGACCAAAAAATGAGCCCACATATTGCTTTATAACCTCCCATGAGCTTTTTTCATAAAAGTCAATAAAATAATCCTCCCAAAAGGCTAAAGCCCATCTTGAGGGTCTTTCCTTATCAAAAGAAAGGGCCAGTTTTTAAAAATAACTTTGAGTTACTAGGATGGGGGCACTTTTCACTATTCCCTTTATAATTTTCTGTTACTATTCACTTTTTACTATTCCATTAAAGCAAACTTTAATATTTCCAATTTATCCTTGGATTCATCAACTGAACTCCAAACTGAAAGGCTCATAAAGCTCCTAGCTAAGCTCCACAACCCTCGGTTGGGTCCCCTAACCATTTTGTTGACCTATGGGAACCCTAATAGTAGGTCAACCTCCCCTATAGTCTGAGCTTCCAAAGGAAGGGACATTACACCTCCACTACCTTGAACCATCAATCCATCCTCCCCACCCATCATAATCTCAAATCTTCATCTCATTCACCCATCTCATCATGCATCCACTAACCCTCATCCTTCTCATCTTAATCTCATCCTTTCCATCCTCATTCATATCTTCTCCTTTATCACTCAAATCAAAAACCAATCACCCTTTTACTAATAATTTCATCCATTTTGAACAAACCTGTGTTCTTCAAACCCACTCATCCTCTCAAGGGAGCATCCCATTATTCAATTCAATCCCAAATCTAAAGTCTATCCAAGTGCTGAAGCATCTTTCAAATCGAATCTTAATCAATCAAATCAATCAATACTCACATTGTTCTCAAGATATATCATTCCCATATCAAGACCATTATCAATCCATCAAATCAAGCAATCATTAATCTCTTAACGCTCGAAGCATCATCTATCACTAATGTCATATTGCCAAGTGCCTATATCTACTTTCTTTGAAATGATTGCCCACTTCTTTCAATAGCAACACCATTTCAAAGAGGGCAAAAATGTAGACACCTCAAATCTGCTCCCACTTCTCTGTATCGATTCCCCACAAACTAATTAAATAAATCATTATTTAATTAATTTGTCTAATTACCCCCAAATTAACTATTCTTCACAGAGGGGTTGGGGCCCTAGCTCGGTTGGCTAAACCCTTCCTGTTGCAGGAGATTGGTCACGAGGTCTAGTCTCCCCCACCCTCGTGGTACCGGAGGGCGTGTCGCACCAGTGCCGCCGGTCACATTAAAAAGTTTACCAAGCGCACTACAATTTATAAGGGGTCGTGCTACCCGATTCCTGCAATCTAAAAAAAAAAACTATTCTTCAATGAGTAATTAATTAGACTAACCTAGCCAATCAACCACAAATAATCCTCCTTCACATCCCTAATATTAATTAATTAAACCCACTTAATTAACTAGCCTTAGTCCAATCATGTAATCAATCAATTAAATAATACATGATTATTTAATTGATAAGGCTAATTAATCAATTAAATAATACATGATTATTTAATTGATTAGGCTAATTAATCAATTTTAACATTTTTTTTCTAATTTAAAATTCCACCTAATACGACCAAAGGCCAAAAGATTGTCCTTTAATCTCCACCATCCACTTCAAAATCAAGGAACAAATTTGGACCCTCCATCTTCACAAATGTCTTCTCAAACCACTTGTCACTACTCCATGCTCACACTTGAGTGAGCATGCAAAATGGAGGAATCTTGACCCACCATCTCATCTCATAATCTCCACCCTCCATTTGTCTCCATCTATTCCCACATGCTCACATGTACTTCCATCTCACATTTTAAGGAAACCACATCCATTGATCAAGCATCTTTCACCTCCTCATGCCACTTGTCAAGAGGCTAGGATGCACATCCATGCAAACCAATCCTAGCCATCAATCTCATCCTTCAATCTAGGCCTTCCATGTCCAACTCGGAAAGCCTATTTAAGAAGGTTTACCCAAAGGGCATAGAGATCCATCACATAGAGTACTTACATGCTTTACTTACCTACTACCAAATTTGGTAGCATCGTAGCTAAGAGCGCTCACATCTCAATCCTTCATCACTTTGAGCACATCACATAGATCCAACAGAGGTTTGATCCTTTGTTTTATAGCATTTTGCATTGTTATTTACTTCCATCTTGCTCTAACTTGAGCGTATAGGTCCTATTCGAGTTTGAGTTTTATTGTGTGATTTATGCATCTAACTCTCCATTATAGCTCAAATTTGACATCAACAATCTCCATGGAAAGATCCACATGCAAGTTTTTCATATTTTTTCATTAAAAATACCCTTTTATTTGTGGGGCATATAAGCCATAGGCCAATTCCATTTGGAATGAAACAAAGGTACAAGAAATTAAGTGACACAAAAAACTGATGCATTGTGAACAAGCTACACTCAAATGGTGAAGGAAGTTGAAAAATGGTGAAAATTACTAAGGCAAGACATGAAAACTATAGCAGCAAAAATCGCTCACTGGAATAAATTGGCAAATAAAAAAAAAATCAAGAAATTGCAATTTAATAGGGAAAAATATCAGGTTAGGTTAGGGCTTTCAAAAAATAAAATAAAATAAAGTTAGGACTAGGGTTTTCAAAAACAAAATCATGCAGTCAAAAATGGGGAAAAAACCAGAAAAAAGCGGAACAAATCAGCAATTAAGCAGGACATGCAATTTTCAGCAATAAAATCAGTTAAAAATCGCAACTCTAAGTAAAACAAGGAAAACCCCAACCCTAAATCATGGTGAACGATTTTATAATAAAATCACAATTTTCTGAGTTAAAAAATTGTCCACAAGGGCAAGCAGTGAGAAATCACAATTTTTGCTACAGTGGTCAAAAGTAAAACAATCCTATCTTCCAATAATTCCCCTTTAGGGAGAGCGACAAAATGCAAGGATGCAAGAAAAGGGATGCCTAGCAAATATTTCCCCCAAATAGTAGGCACATGCATACCTAAAACTTTAAGGGATATTCATGGGAACAAGGACAAGGGATGCAATAGTAACACATGCCCAGGGAAACTGAGGGATCAGATGCATTCCCATGGAACATACGAACAATTATCAAAATCTTTAATATTTTCCCTTTTAAAGCAGATAAATTATTGGTATATATCTTTTGAAGTAGTGCTTTCACTCACAAGCCACATTGCATTAGTAAAAGTCCAAGAAAAGTGTTTGCATCTTTGCATCTCAACAAAGTGTTCACACTCAATCACAGCATATATTAAGGGAACCAATTTGGAAAAAAAGTTTCTCTGGAATTGCTTGCACATGCAATTCTAGGCTACCTAACTTAACCAAATCAAATATGTGTGCTTATGTAGTCCTTATCTTATTAGCAATATATAAAAATTTAAGTTACAAACTTATTTTGCACATCTCTTTCGTGGGTTGGAAATTAAACTAATAGGCTATTTCATGTTTTACTTAAATTGCTGAGTTAGTCTATAAAGTTTATGGACTAGTTGAAATTCAAATTGCACCATTAATAACACATTAAAGATAGATAAACACATTTACAATCAAATGGCTACTGAATGATTCTGAAGAAGGTTTCAGGAATAATTCATTATACTTGCTTAATACTGTTAAAAAGGAAATTACATAAGAACAATCAATATGAAATTCATAAATAAAAATGACTATCTGTATATATATATATATATATTGGGAAATGAGAGCAATCAAGACCTACAATAAGAAATTAGGACCTTAGGATGACGCCAATATATAATGTGTCGAAGTGAATGAAGATATGCTGATGTGCAATCTGGCCCAATCAACTGTAACTGGCCGTGGCCATCGCCTGCAAGCCTTAAGAGTAATCCACCAAGTCCACCCTACATGATTGAAATAAGATGCAATTTAACATGTGAGCATTCTAGAAAATTTCCATAAACAAGTTTGGACTTGTTTATAAAGTAATTAATAACCAGTGAGCATCCAACTTTCTAAACAATAAAGGTATTCTGCATCTTTTTACTATTTGTGTGTAAAATGTGATAGTACATAATGTATAGTCAGTGAAATTAATTAAGACAAACTTGTTAAGAATAATTAATTTAAGAATTGTCATAATCACCGAAGAGTGATTCTAGAGAATGTATAACAAAGTGACCACCGATAGATTAATACTTGTGTCTAGTCAGAAATATATATATCAAGTTGTTACTCAACCACTATATGCAACAGATTGTATATCCATGATATCAATGTTAGCAAGCCAAAGAAACAGTTAAGGATAGAGGTTCCAATTCCGGAAATGCTGATTTTTTGGTAACCTGTGTATGGTACAGCAGGAAAACATCCATACATAAATGATAAAGCATAAATATTTAAAAACATAAAAAGATAATGAAGCATAAACATAATATCAATGTTATGTGCATAATCAGCACTAAAATAAACACAACACTCCTTAAATGATAGTATTCTATTTTTATAAATCAGGACTTATATGTTAAAAATACATCAACGGACACCTCCATAAGATAGATGCAGGTAATTTCATCTGTAAGTTTCTAGGGAAACTCAACAGTGAATGAAATGATATATGATATGTACTCTCTGTTTTCTTCTTTGTTATAGGCGTGGTAGCCAGAATCTAAGTCACAGGATTCGCCGAATTTTTGGAATTAGATTCGAAATTCGGCGAATCTATAAAAAACTTATCAAATTCGTAAAAATTCGCCAATAAATTCGTACGGAATAAAGACCCTATTTTTTTTTCAAAAATATACATTTTTAATATGTTTTTAGGGTTTTTGTTTCAATCTTCAAAGAAGAACATTCCAAATTGTGACCGATTCCTCAAAAAATCGTGAGAAACTGAAAAGAGCTTTTGGTTTGACGTTTAAATCTGTAACAATGACCGACTACATTGCCGAGCCTTCCACACACTGGGCCTTGGATTCACACGCTGTGGAGATTTCAGACGGATTCGTGAGGAAGAACTGTCTTTGCAAGCTGCAACTCGTCCGCGACTTCAAGCATCCGTGAAAAAACTTCATGTCTCCGTTAAATTTAGATTTTTTGTTTTTTAGACTTCTTAAATTATTATTAGGTTTTTCTGTTTTGTTTTTCACTTTATAAAATCTTAAAATATTATTATTTTTTTTTAAGTTTATAAAATTTTAAAAAACAATGTAAAAAATTTTATTAGGTTTTTTTAAAGTTGTTTTTATTTTTTTTTTTAAATCTATATTTTATAAAATCTTAAACAAAATGTTATATTTTTATTATGCTTTTTTGAAGTTTTTTTATATTTAATATTATTTTAAACAACAATCTTATATTCTTAATTGAATTATGACATTAATTAAAAGTTTAAAAATTATTTTATTTATATTTAACATATTTATATTTAGTATTATTTTACTTCACTTATTAATCATATGTTTTTTAAATATTAATCAATTTAATATTTTTTTAATAATTAATTTTTTAATGATAAAAATAAAAAATTACTATTTAAATAAAATCTAGCACTTTTAATTATTATCAAGCCTTATAAGCAAAGTCTAATTTTAATATATATATATACCTACAATCTCGTGCTAATTCAAGAAAACTGTGAGAATAATACTTTAATATTTCATTATTTAATAATTATATTTAAAGTTCAATAGTTTTAATTTATTAATATAGTATCATTAGTTATATTTATTAAAAAGAATTTTTTTTTTTACATAAGGCGAATTTGATCCGAATTTTATACTTTTCGAATTTTTTCCTTGCCGAATTTCATCCGAATTTCATTGTTGCCGAATTCAAATTCAAATTTGAATCTTGTGACTTAGGCCAGAATCATTCTAGGGAATAAATAATCAAACTAAAGGATGAATATTTTATCCAAAAAACACATTTTAATAGGGAAGATTTGGATTGGGTTAGGGTTTCGGGTTTTTAAAAGAACAAATTGTGCAGCTGGCAAAGATTAAAAAACATAACAGCCAATTGGTCAAACTTGCCCACAAATCAGTCAAGCTCACAATTCATCACAATTTGGATGATTAATTGACAACATTTTTGCAATTTGTAAACTGAAAATTGACAAAAACGTGTTTCAGCTACTTCATTGAAAAAACTGCAATTTAAAGCTGCAAAAAAATTGACCTGCAAAACAATTCACAATTACTCGCAAATTTTTGGCACTTTATGCTTCTTTGTTTTTAATGTTTAGAGTAGGTAGCATCAGGTTGTGGGGTTTAGAAGGGGATTGGAATGCAGAAAACAGCCTGGGAACACTGTTGAAGGACTTGGCATTTCAGGCAATTCTGAACAAAAATTTATTTCCTCATCAAACCAGACAATGAACCATTGCCCAAAAAGTTTCCAAGCAAATACCAGAGCAGGAAACTGTCAATTCCTGCAATACATGATTTAATGCACTGGCTATGATAGACATTGAATAAAGTTTGGTTGCTGAACCAGAAACGAACTCTGTATAAGCATTCAGAAATTTGTTCACCCCACTAACACTGCTGACAGCCTTTAAATGCATGATGGCATTCAAATGAGAGTGACACTTGATAGTGAAAATTCAGTGACCGATTGAATGGAACCAATCACAGAAAGCAAGTACAAATCAATCATGTTAACTATGAACCATCTGGATCAGAACATACATCTGCACTACTTAAAAATAAGAAAACCATCACAGACCATTGTTCCTCGGCTTTCTCGCTGCTGTTACAAATTAATGTGCAAAACATAAGAACTCCATTAATCACAGGCAAAGGGAGACCATTAAAAAGAACTAAAACTATTCCTTGCTGCTAATTGAAGACCTAACAGAACTTCAATATCTCAGTTCTATTTTAAAAAAGGCTGCCAACTCAATGTAAACACAACTCCCTTTTGCTGTAAATGAGCGCTGAATCACATATTATGTGCACTAGCATGGAGCTTTGTTTTAACATTATTCATTACATGCCTGATATGCTGCATGACAGCCCGTTTATGTTTTCCTGCCAGCTTTAAGATACTGAGTTCTGAAGTCCCAATAACTATACCCAAACTCTATTGAAAGCAATTTTCAAGATATCCCAAAGTAGTCAACACTGAAGCTTGACAGTAATATATGGCTGAAAAATCAATAAAGGTTGCACTATCAATCAAATTGAATGACAAATCCTACATAAGAATATTATTTCTGATATCAATTCCTGTACACCTCATGTCCATGCATCTTGTGCTAAAGCAATCATATGCACAACATGTTTTACCTTTTGTTTCCACTCACTCAGCTTCTCTGCACTACATCACAGATAACAAGCCTCTTTACTACTTTAACATTGGTATTCTACACCTTTGTTTTTTTCAATCACTTGTATAAATCAATACTCAAGATACTTCAACAGTGGGTCCATCTTTCCAGGATAAGACCAATGAAGACAAAAAATTATTTCCCAATCCATATGTTTGTTGTGGATTAATTTGAATTTGAAGATACCATTTGCAACATGTTTCCTCCATCCTCTCTGATTGAATTGAAAAGATGAACCAAGGTCAAGAAAATTATACCTCTGTTCATAGCCTTACTCCTGCCACAAATTTGAAGTACAAATTGCCAGCATCCTGCTAACCATTTTAAATCTACTAATCTACATTTCTCAGATCATCCTTTTCAATAAGGTCTAAATCTAAGTTGCCAAATACAAATAAGAATAGAGTATGGGTACGTGGGTATGGTATGCTAGTACAGCAATTTTTTTGGGGGAATGGATAAGTTCTCAGTATGTCTGTACAATAAACATATAAAAATCATAAGTATATACATGTTTACAGCCTAAAAACAGGAATTAACTTCAGAATACCACATACCATGCATACCTTAAACAAAGGTATGTCTGTACAAAAAACATATAAAAATCATAAATATATACATATTTACAGCCCAAAAACAAGAATTAACTTTGAAATACCACATACCATGCATAAATTAAACAAAACTACCATAAATATTACAAATTTGAAATACAATATTACTATTTTGATATCTATTATCAGTTTGTTAAACTTGAATGTCATGATAGATATTCGTTGTTCAATATTAAAATAATAGAATTGGTAATCAACGCCATATGCATCATCATCATTGACATTAGATAATATAGGAAGATTTGAAGAACCACATGCAACCCCACTACCACCTTCAATAAAAGTATGTTGGCTATCTAAATACTCAAAAAAACGAAGATTGCATGGAAGCAGAAAAATCCAAGTCAACTCACTCAAAGTCTACACCCCACAACTTTGTTGCCCCTTCCTTGTACTCATTCTATTTTTGAGTAAGAAGGTGCATGTGGGAATGCAAATAAACTAGCTCCTCTGCTTTACTTGATGCCAATAGATTGTGCTTCAGTAAGTGGATGGAGTATATACTCCAATTCCACTCAGAATGAAGAGGAACTAACAACCTATTGAGGCAAAGTGAGAGTGAGTTACTAATTTAAATTTAAAAAATACAAGTTTTAAAAATGAAAAAAAAAAATTAAATTTAAGAGGTGCAATAGAAATTAATAAGCTTACTCATGATAAAATTTTGATCACAAGACCTTGGAGATGTGACAATGTATAGCCATTGAGGTACCACCACGAATGAGCATCCTTCCTAAACTTATCACGAAGAGCAAAAACACTTTGACTAATGGAGCTATAAAATCAGCAAACTCACTTGTGACTATATCCTCCATAGCTTGATCGGGGAAGAGTTTTAGTAGCACTTTCTTGTAGCCTTCACTAATTTTTACATCTCTATATGGTGGCACCCTCGTTGGCTTAGCAAGGATCTCATCACTAGAATATTTGGGAGTCAATGCAAAAGCAAGATGTATTGGGGTAGTCATTACGTTCCATCGCTCATCACAAATTAACATCTCTGTACAGAAAGTTTCTTCAAGATCTTATACCTCTCCCAAACATGGCTTATCCATGTCATAAATGTGGATCACACTCATGACGGGCTTGGCGAAACTAAAAAGATATTCCACCCAATCCCACCAAGTGTAATCTAGGATCATGTGCTTCATATTGGTTGCCCTCTCATCATTGGATTGCCTCCATACTAACAAAAGTTAGTTGATGACCATACTAGAATGCGCCTCCACACCTTCACAAGTTTTCTCAAGTTGATTGTGTTGGATGTGAATCAGGTCTCAACATAAATCAAGTGTCAGCAACCTATTAAAAAATAGAAAATTAAAAACAAAGAAGAAAGAATACTTAAATTTTAAAAAATAAATTACTAGAATGAAAAAATAAAATTTTAAAAGTGTATTATTTCAATTACTTTCAGCAGCTCCAATTGTGAAAATGCTATACATTTGCTTGCAACACGTGGTGGTTTGTGATGACCATTTGGATCTCTTCAGCCTTGGCATAGACTTGTTTGATCCAATAAATTTTCCCACTCAACTCTTGTAGATTGAGGTTGAGCAGTGGACAACACAAAATGTCTAAAATATATGTAAAAATTGCGTTTCAGCAAACATACTAATCGGTCTGCAATTATTTTATGTTGTTTATTATGACTTGGACAACATTTGACCCACTTCTTGAATGCAATGTATAAATATGTTAGCAATAAATTGTGCATCCTTCACCTCTCCCTTACCTTTCAAAAACATTGCCCCTTTAGGGCACACTGCAATCCCAATAATCAATGGCCGATTTCTTGCATCCTTCCATCAAAAACAATGGACAACCCTATCTATTTCCACAAATTTCTAATGGGAGCCAATGAAGTTTCTATATTTTATACCTCCTTTGACAATAAGGTCCTATGCACCTTCTCATAACCTGAGCCCGTGTACCATTTTGGAGCTACATTTGCTTCCCCCAACATATCTTGCCAATATGGTGATTGAACAATATTGAAGGACAAACCATTTGCATCAAAGCATCTTGCAACAGTTTGATCAGTAATCTCTCCAACGTCTTTTTGAAATTCCCTCTCTAATGACCCCCTCATTCTTTTCACACTAGCGAGCTTATCTTCATTCCTTCCCAAAAACGGGTGTCTCTCCACAACAACATCAAGCACAACACTATGAGATGGAGAAGCAAGGGGCCTCCATGACCCCCTTCCTCTCCTCAAAGGATGCCCTATTCTTAGGAGAACTCTTATATCTACTTCCTCCTATTCTTTGATATATTCTATTAGTTGATGCAGTGTTATTTGTACACCATTCTTCCTTGAACAAGCTCTGATTCTCATGCTAGGAATGGCACACAAATAAGCTTTCACCTGACTATATGAACTATACCTCTAAACACACATGTTGCATTCCAAACATATGTCCCACCACCTGGAACTGCCATATCATTTCCATATGCCTCCACAAAAGTGAACATGGGTAGATTTTGAAGGGCAGTAATGGAGCTAGAACTAGTTGCCATTGTAATTCCTAAAGCAACAAGTTTGGAAAATAAACATTGAACAACACATTTGAGAATCCAAAAAAATAAAATTATTAAACAATTTTTGGACCAATAATTTATCTAAAAGAAACAATTTATAATTTGTGTTTTTATCCTTATTCAGAATGTGAAATATTCAATAAATCTATAGTTTGCATTTTAAAATTTTAAAATCATATATTTAACGTGTAGATTTGAGTAGCCTGCATGACAAAACATGAGATTTTATATTTACAGATGTCTTGTAGCTCGAGCTCAACAGGACCAAACATCAATATAATTACACAAAAATTCTGTAACAATACAGTTTGATTACAAGTTTAAAACTGTATAATTAGTATTTACATTTTTTAATTTACATCTGATTAATATAAAAATTACACTAGTCAATGGGTTATAAATCTTGAAATTATAGTTTGCAAACAAATAACTACCAGGTTATTGCTATGGGTTATAATTTATAAATCTCAAAACTAGTCTATGGGTTATAAATTTATATATCATTGAATGGAATACCTAGCTATTGCTGGTTGACTATGCGTACGTGGCTGAGTCAGCTATTTGCTGTGTGCTAAGTGATGAGTCATCTATTTCAAACTAATTCAACTTTCAACTATTTGTGCCTCTCCTATTACCATGACAAGTTTCAACTATTTGAACTCAACACGCCTTCAAGCTCCTCTCCTTTCCCTATTTGCCCATGTTACTACAACAACGTACACAAGAAATGCTTTTTCATTTTTACTTCTTCCCTCTTGCTGCACTTGACACACACAATACAAGAAATAGGTAAAGGTAAACACACCTTGAAAATTTTGCACGTGCAGTGTTTAGCATTGTTGCAACAATCATTTAGAGTTTGGCAATCGAAGAGTCAACAAACAATGTGTTGAAACCTTTGCCGACTGCTGGAACTGTTTTGAATTTGGTATGGATTCACCAAATCAACCTTAGAATTGACGAGGTTCAAGTTGCAATGTTTCCAGGTGATCCAATTGCTCTAAACCAAATCCTTTTTGAATGCACACCCAATTCCAATATGACTCGTACCTAGAAACAGCCATTTTCAAGCCAATTCAGTAACCTAGGTCAAAATTGAATAAAGTGAGTTTCCCTCAATAGTAGTTTCTAAGCCACACAACAATATAAGCTTGGTAGTGGATTCCCATTTGGCTTAACTAAAATGATGTTCATGTTTTTCCTTGAGAATACAGGAATTAAGAAAACTAGATCCAACCTTCCATTCTGGACCTGCCTATTGTAGTACAATGCTTCCCTAGAGCTATTCTCTTTCTATAACAACCACTATCATGCTCAACACTTTTAATTAATATAACTGAACCAAAAATGTCAACAGGATAAATAGCAGGCCAGCAGCCTTCACCTGAATCCACAAAAGCACATTCATCAGAAACTTAATCCAACACATGAGGATCTTGCTGTCCAGTGAACAGGCAATCTAATGCTGTTATTGATTCATTAAACAATTTACCATTATAAGTATTCTCACCCCTTCATTCAGTGACTGGATACCTACAAGACTGACAGTCCATTGTGTTCGCTCAATATTTTTTAAATTAATGTAATAAAAAAAAAAAAAAAAATCTATCAAGGGAATGAAAGCATTTATTTAAATATTTCCAATCACTAAGTTTGACCAAGAAAACAGGTACAAGTATGTTATATGATTAGTTTCTTCCCAGACTTGAATACAATGTTGTAACAAATAGATGGTGAAACCTTACATACAGAAAATCTTCCTGTTATTTTGAAAGAAAAAAAGTTCACAAACAATCCATCAGTCTATGAAAATATAAACAGAATTAGTTTCTGCTAACAGCAAACCAACAATTCGCAAACAAAAAGAGCTTACAGCAAACTTCAAACTGACAATTTGACAGACCAGATTCTTTTCCTTTCTCATTACACCAAGAGCTGTGTTTTACAGAAGATGCTGCAATCTCCAGTTTTAAAATTTTGCAATTCTACAGTTTTGAAATTAAGTTCTTTGTTTTTTCAATCCAAAAAACAATTACGTTCTTAGTCCTTGAAAACCCTTCTTCTCTGACAGTATTTGTCTTCCATCTTCCATAAATTGAACAATATGGATGGATATAACCTTGCTTGGAATTACCTTTACTTCTAGTAAAAGTGTTAGAACTTAAACTGTATTGCAAAAGATGAGCAATTTAGATTATAAAATTGCTTTCCAAAATTTGCACAGCTTGCTCATGTTAGAATATTATATTCTTATATTGTTTAATGGTCAATTATATCTACAATAATTGGTAGGTAGACATTTAACGTCTGCAGTAATTTACCTCCTCTATATATTGTAATCTGTTCTCCTTGTTAATACAAGCAATTTTCCCAGCTAAAACTATTTCATGGTATTAGAGCCGATGGGGTTCTACAAAATTTGGCGAATTAATAAAAAAAAATTGTAGCCTCCTATCTGGAATATTTTTTCCAGAAATTTGTTTTTCGTGTATTTTTTTCTAGGTGCGTCTAGGGTTTTGGTGTCTGCAATCTGAACATGTTTTTTCGTCTTCTGTAACTCGCATTTTTCGTCTATGTTTTGGCGCGCGACCTTCTAAAATCAAATCGTTTGCTTCAAAAACGCGTTTAATTATGCAACCTGGGCGCATTTTCTTCTGCAACCTTGGCGCGGTTTTTTGTCTACAACCTTGGCATCTTTTATTCTCTGCAAATCGCGCGACTTCCAGGAGCATTTTCATGGACATCTATAACCCTTGCACGACGTGTTTTTCAAGCCCGCACAACCTTTTTTGTTGCCTGCGCGACCAAACCCGCGTTTTTCTTCATCACTTTGATGATTTCTAGCCGCGATTTGCAGGATTTTCGTGCAAATTCCAAATGCATCTCTTTCTGAAGGTTATTGTGCCGTGTTTCTGTCTCTTTTTTAGGCGCAATTTCTTTCTGATTCTGGGCGCGATTTGAAGGTTTCTTGTCTGCATTTTTTTTTTCATATCCTTGGGCACCATTTCTTCCTAGTGTTTGTAACATGTTTTTCTGCAAATTTCTAGTTCATCTATGGTCGCCTAAGGTTTCTGCAAGTTTGTCTAGGGTTTTGACCCTCTGTTTCAAGGCACAATTTTTTTTTATTACAGATTCTTGATGGGTTTTTCGAAATCTCAACTGGGTTGGTCTCCGATTTTTTTGGGTCCCTCATTTTCTGTGCCTCGAAATTTGTGCACATGGGTGTTGCCGATATTTTCTAGGTATTCTTCAAATTTTCTAGGTTTTTATAATTTTTTGTCCTTACACAAAAAGTAGTTATTTGATGGGATTTAATATTTTTTCCCTTAAAAAAATCTGTATGGGTTTTAATATTTTTTCCCTTAAAAAAATATGTATGGGTTTTCATAATTTTTTCCCTTGAAAAATTCAGCGAGGGTTTATAATTTTCTCCTCAAAAATTAGGAGTTTTTTCTCCTATATACCCTAGTCAAGGTTTTTGTCGTTATGGAGGGCTCTCTGGTATGTGATTTTTACCGTTTTTTCCCGAAAAAACGATGATTGTAATCTTGGGTTTGGCGATTTTTTCCTCAAAAATCGTGGTTGGTTGCAAAATGTTTTGGTCACACTTTGAGTTGTTGGGGCGAACATATGCACAACTGGCTTCTTGCAGTCTATTCTCGGGCGTCATGCTTATTTGCAAAAGTTTTGACGGTCTACCAATTTATCCTCAAAATCGTGGCAATTGTTCTCGGTGTGTCTCTAGTTTCAAGGAGGGGCAGCTCTGTTACCCAACGTCAAGTTGGGCGTTTTGTGATGACTTCTGGTCAACAGTTCTGCAGATTCTGGGAGGGTTAGTATCAGACTCATCTCAGTGGCAGGCTCTTGTCTCTTGTTGCAGAGCATTCTAAAGAAGGGGGCAGCCTTCTCTGATTTTTTCTGGACGGTTTTTTGATACTTTTGGTCATTAACATTCTGCAGATCCAGGGAGGGTCTCAGCAGCAGTAGAGTGTTCTGAAGAATTTGTGACCAAAAGTCCTGCAAATTGTTTTTTGTAGGCTAGTTAGACCATTAACCATTAAGGGAGGGTGTTAGAATATTATATTCTTATATTGTTTAATGGTCAATTATATCTACAGTAGTTGGTAGGTAGACATTTAATGTCTACAGTAATTTACCTCCTCTATATATTGTAATCTGTTCTCCTTGTTAATACAAGCAATTTTCCCAACTAAAACTGTTTCAGCTCATCCTTTCCAATTGCTGTTCCCATTCATTAGTCTCCATTGTTAACAACTATCTCAAACCCAAGTATGTATGAATTGCAGAACAGATAAAACAAGCATTTGATGGATTTCTGATTACTAGTGCATATTCCTTAGAAAGTTTCCCAACAGTTGAGATTTAAATTCAGCCATTGTGACAAGCATGGTTTATTGTTGCTTATTTTTAACCTGCTGCATAAAATCTGAAAGTAAATTTTGGATGGCTAATGTAGAAAATAAATATGGGGGGGTGGGGGAATGTCATCTTCAACCAACTAACCCCCTTATTGAATAATAGCCCTTAAAAGTAACAGGCAAGCAGCTAGCTGGTCACCTCCCATTCAGAGTTTTTTAAAATGAATTTCAATGGAGCCTCCAAAGGCAACACAGGGCTAGCAGGAGGCGGGAAATATAATCTAAGATGAGAAATATTTACCTGCTATAGCATGTGCTAAGCATATTTCTCATACTATAAAGTCAAACAATGAAGTAGAAGCTTTAGTTCTTGTAGAAAGCATTAAGATAGCTCAGGCCTTTAACATTAAGGACTTAGAAGTTGAAGCTAACCCCATCATCATTATCACAAGAGGAGCATCAGTTACAAGCACATGTTTCAAGAAACTAACCAAACTGCTGATTTTCTTGCCAAAGTAGGTGTCTTTCTTGCTACTTTCTCTGAAGATTCCAGCTCCTTAGACGGATGGCCGAGTGTAATCATCCTAATCTGATGCTTTATTCCCTTTCCAGTTTGCTCAATATGGTTGTTTAACAAAAACAGGGAATTTTATTAAAAGATGAAATAAATATAATGTATATGTCTATGTGTGTGTGTGCTTAATAAAAAGAAGAAATGTATATATATATATATAATCTTGGCAGCTGAGCTTTCTCCTTATTTTCTCCACTTTCTCTGTTCTATTTCCAAGTCACACCAACCACTCCCTGCATTTGCTCTTTCTTTTTCCCTACTTTTCCACAAGCAATTACACTCACACCAATAGCCATCCAAAGATTAACACTCCCATCCAAAACACTCATCGAAACAGTCCTTATGCTGGGATTATATCTGACAGAAGGCTCAATAATACCTTTCGAATCAAAGACAATTGAGCCCTACAAATGATATAATAGTTACAAGAAACAAAGGGAGATTCCAACCTAAATAGATACATGAGGGCCATGATTTAGAAGGATTTTCAATTAAGTAGGCAGAAACTGTTAAGAATCCTCAAGGAATATGCTACTGGTCTAGGAAAATACCTGCAAAGCCTTCATGCGGTTCACTGTGATGGGTTTCTGGTGCTGCTCGCTTATAAACTCTCCCAGCCTTCACTGCTGAAGGACTCGCTCCTTTCCCAAAGCACTTGGTCAACATTCTAGGGGAGAGATTGCATTTGCCTCCCAAAATGAAAACAAGTGCCTTCTACTGGTATGTCCCTTGCCCTCTCCTTTAAATCAGGTGGAGCCTTCATGCTCCTCCCTCACTCTATCTCCAGTTGGCTTTATGCAAATTGACTAAAA